>WAAB01000702.1:6072-61781 GCA_013389865.1 Piaya cayana
TTGTTTAGCCTGGAGAGGAGGAGGCTGAGGGGAGACCTCATTGCTCTCTACAACTACCTTAAAGGTGGTTGTAGAGAGGAGGGAGCTGGCCTCTTCTCCCAAGTGACAGGGGACAGGATGAAGGGGAATGGCCTCAAGCTCCCACAGGGGAGATTTAGGCTAGACATTAAGAGGAAGTTTTTTCATGGAAATGGGCATTGGGCATTGGAACAGGCTGCCCATGGAGGTGGTTGATTCACCTTCCCTGGAGGTGTTTAAGGCACGGGTAGACGAGGTCCTGAGGGATATGGTTTAGTGTTAGATAAGAATGGTTGGACTCGATGATCCGGTGGGTCTCTTCCAACCTGGTGATTCTATGATTTCTATGGTTCTATGATTTCTTTTATTATAAAGCATTGTGACAAGATGAACAGCTCAAATGATACAAGGATCCTTTTCAGCAGGTTTCATTCATTTTCTTATCACTAGAAACTTCGTGTAGAAGCCAAATGTTTTCTTATTTGTATTATTTTTCTGTCCTTATTCTTCCTAAGTGAATCTTCTCCATCCTTGCTATTCATGAAATTTGCCATGCTGCCAGACTATGTTCACTGGGTCTGTGGAAATGTGCTGAGCTAGACCCGAGCTCTAGGTTAGAGGGCATTGCTCACTGAGGTTCCCAGACAACACTCCAGCATCTCTTTGGCCTCTAAGCCTTGAATAAAATTATTTCTGTACTAAGAAGAAATCAGGAACAAAACACAAGGCAGCACAGATTATATAGGTACACGATTGTGCCAAGTGAGGCAATGCAGTTATAGACTGAGGTCCCAAACAACCTGAGTCAGTACTGGCTGTGCTGTCCACCAGAGATGGATACTTCCAGATGAACAGAGACTAAGCAAACCTGTAATTTGAGCTGCATCTTTCTCTGCTTCTCCGTGAAGCTCCATGAAAATTAAATTTCTCCCCTTCCACAGGAAGAAAAAAGAAGAGTATTAAAAGAGTAAAAAAGAAAAAAAAAAGTGTGCTAAGAGGGGAAGTTGAAGCTTAAATAAAGATGTAGCCATAGCTACAGAATTACAGGGCACAGACCTAGCTACACCCAAGGGAGGATGAGCAATGCAGTCTGGCGCTGACATTGTCTAATCTCAAGAAGCTCCAGAGCAACAAAGTTTCACAACATTACATCTCCATCACAATAAGTAATGACCTGACAGTCACTGAATGATTGTATCCCCGTTCTCTTTCCTTTCCAATCCTTCATGTGAGATGGGGAAAAGCTGTTAGTCTTGCTTCAGAGGGGACACTACAAAAATAAATGTGTTATCACACAGGAAGGCAGAGGAGAAAGCTGAAACCATTTTGCCCAAGTCCCAATCTCTGATCCTCTGGGCCCTTCACAGCTCTCTTTGCTCCTGAAACAAGACTAATGCTATACATTTTCTTCTTCCCTGCTGTTATCAGTAGCTGCCATGAAAGGAATAATTTTGCTATATTTCATTTGGGCATCCTCACCTCGTACTGTGGCAAGTGCCCAGTGCTACAGCCCCAAGGGACATAGCAGAGCAGGAACTCAGCCCTGTGATCAGCTGGGAGACACCAGCCACGTGCAGCAGCGTAAGGTCTCAGTCAACAGCTTCAGAATTAACTCTAATTCTTCTTCAACCTTCAGCTGAGGAATTCAGAGAGAGAGATGAAATATCAGGATTGGGGGAGGGAAAAGGTGAGGCATTTTGTCATTAACAATATAGCCTCACTTATCTCTTACAACTGGAAGTGCTGATAGCAGTTATTAAAGATGTACTATTAGTACAAAAGCTCATTACTGTTCTGTAATCCTTGTAAGCATTTGTGACTGATACCAATGGAATTGGCAGTGTGTAAAGGGGGTTTTATTTTTCTTTTTTTCCCTCCCTTTAAATTTTTTGATACATATATATGGGATTGTAAATGGAACCAGAGATTCAGGGATTGAAAGACAAAATCCTGATTTCAGCCTAATTAAAAAGGATGTTTATGTGTCTATAAAGGGGCTGAAGAGTCATGTGTGAATATTTTCCCCCATCCTACAAAAAATGGGACTGAACTCCCCTTCTCATAAGAGGTAACATCACCTTAAATAGTGTTTCCTAGGTAATTTTATGTGTACCCCACCTAATTTCTCCAGCTACTTCTGTCTTTCTCTTAGGTCCAGATTCTTTTCTCTTCCTACCTGTTAATATGACACTTTCCTTTCACCCATCACCCCATATTCTTTTTTCTCATCTGAAACAGAAATATCTGCCCTAAAGAACAATTCCCAATGTAAATCAAAGCACCCTTCCAGATGTTTGACAAATATACCCTGGAAACTGCTTGTCTACCATTGCTGTTCTGACCAGTGGTTTATTTCCAGCCACACCACTAAACTCCATTTTAACAGTTGACAAATTATTTAATTTTTCTGTGTGTTTCAGTGCCTCATAAAAACCAGGACAAGAACATCTTCTTGGCTTAGGGAGTTCTATAAGAAATATACAAGAAAAAAATTATAAAAAGCTAAGTAGTACTACTGGTGGTAATAATAACAAACAAAATGTAGCTAAATTGAGCCTGTGTTCCAAATATTGATGACTTATTTTCCTTGAAAATATCATTAGAAAACAGAAGGAGAAATAATGACAGAAATGAAGATCAGTCTGGAGAAAAGAAGGCCGAGGGGAGACCTTGCTGCTGCTTTTACAATCACCTGAAAGGAGATTTTAGCGAGACAGGTGCTGGTTTATTCTTGCAAGTAACAAGTGATGGGATGAGACAAAATAGCCCCACATTGCATCAGGAGAATTTTCAGCTAGATATTAGGAAATTTTACTTCACAAGGGTTTTCAGGCACTGGAACAGGCTGCCCTAGGAAGCAGTTGAGTCATCATTCTTGTAGGTATTTAAAAGATATGCAGCTGTGGCGCTTAGGGATATGGCTTAGTGACAAAATTGGCAGTGTTAGATTTACAACTGGACTTGATGATCTTGAAGGTCTCTCCCAACCTAAGCAATTCTGTTATACTATAGCCATGGTTTAGTGTTTGATAGGAATGGTTGGACTCGATGATCCAGTGGGTCTCTTTCAACCCGGTCATTCTGTGATTCTGTGTGATTCTATGAGTCTTTGTCTGCACACAGTCTTCTGCACTGGCAAAAGCTGTGTCTAGGTGCTTCAACCTAGACTAAAGAACTGGCATCCTCATCAGACTGTAGTCCAGATGTCTCACAGTTTTATCAGGCAGTTACCGACAATGACAAGACATGGCTTCAGACCCAGTTCTCAGCTGCCTTGGAATGTAACTCTGCCTGGCACTGTAAAAAAGACGATTGTAAGGTTGACTAGAAGAGAAGCATCTTATATACAAGGTCAATCTGCACATAAGTCACAAAGAAAATAGAAATCTTTCTGTTTTGTGGGTTCCTCTGCATGGAAATTTATGATTGATGGGTCAATTGACTAAAATCACCTTGATTCAGAATGAAAAAATGTGGATATTTATTCTATTCTGAGGCCACATATAAGACCAAGGAGAGAGAGACTGACATCCAGCTGCTCATTTCTGCTCACTGCTTCTTTTTTCTTCTTTGTTCAGGAAACAATAATAAAAAGAAAAAAGCATTTTCTTGGTTATACACAAATCAACTCCAAGGGAATATTTAATTCATGTCAGTTTAATGGGCAGAAACACTCCTTACAAGCTTGATTTTCAAACAAATAGTCAAGAATGCAAGGCTGCCAACACCTGACTGAAAGGCTAAAAGGCCACCATGGGTGAATTTTGGATGCAGATATAAATCTCATTAAATGTATCAATGTATTAAAGTTAATGTTTTGGCCAAAAAATATCCTTCAGGCTCAGCAAAAAGAGGAAACAAGCTGTTCTCTGCTGGTTTATGTTAAAGTCTCGAAACCAGAGTACTTGACAGGTTAGGAGTATGTAAGGTGGAGGTTTCCTAGTAAATAAAAAGAGTGCTCTTGAAATAAAAATAAATATGCCAAAATCCTGTGAAAATGAGCCCAGTAAAAAAAAAAAAAAAAACAGACAGTGCATTTTTGCACAGAGACCTTCCCCAAATGCTGGACATACAGTTTTGACTAAAAAAACTGATATTTACTTTTGGCCCTACACAACTCCAGGAGGTCTGTGGGTGTTGCATGTAAAAATTCTGCTCCAAGAGTTTGTCTGGCTTGGATTTCCAAGGTCTCAGCTCAGTCCTGAAGGGCACTACAAGGCCCCAGAGGCAGTGTATGAGACGTGAGACATATGCTCTGCTCTGGTGGGGTCCTGTGAAGTGATCCACTGTGGAGAGGGACCTACCATGAGGAAAAAGGCTCCAGTGCTCCAATGACATGATCAGTGGTTATTGCTGAAGGAAAATAAATGTCTTCAAAAGAGACATCATTGGGCAAGGACTGAGATACTCCTTGACAGAGAGCAAAACCTAGGGCCAAGCCACTGTATTGTCCTTATTTCCCAGGCTGGTAGGTATGCTCACAGATCCCCAAGAGCTGTCAGATGCCATCCCATCCTCCTTACACAGATGGCTCAGCAGCTCTCTCTGCTTTATCATGAGATCCTGCAGTTCACACTTCTAATAATTCTTATGGAAGTCTTTTTCTTTCCCTCCCCTAAGTCTTTCCCCTCCTCCCCTCATTCCTCTGAATGATTCATGTTGAAGTTAGAAGGATTAAACAATACGTTATCTCAAATGCTGGTAATAGCTTCAGGTTAAAATCATGCAGTCTGCAAGAGGCACCTTGTTGCTTAAGTTATGCAGAGACCAGAGGCTGCAGAGCAATAGAATCCTTTTCCAGACTTTTATCATGCCCAGTCCTATAATGTATTATAAATCATTACCTTCCCACTCAGCATCCTGGAGCCACCAATATTCAATTGCAGGCTTTTCTTTTCCTAAAAATAAATTAATACATATTTTTAAAAAATGCTGAGTGAATTTAGTTCTCAGAAAAGTGAACATCTGAGAAATGGTGTGAATAGTGTGTGAATTCACATATGCAGCTCTGCAGTCACTTCACAGCCATGCTTCCTGCTACAACCCATCTTAGCTGCTATTTCTTGCTGTTGGAATCTACATTATTCACCCCAGTTGAATGTTTCATTCTTTATTCTTTTCTCCACTCTTTTTCATCCTTTTCCTGCAGGCCTGTCAAAACACTTGAACTCAAAGTCTGATTCAAAGCCCACTGAAGTTAATATTTTTTCCATTGAATTCAGTGGACTTCAGTGGAATTCAGTGAGGTATTCAGTGCAGATTTTTCTATTTTGCCTGCACCGCCCATAAAATTTTTGTTTATGCTTACAACTCTTTATCTCATAGGAGCTACAACCACCCTTCAAGTGGAGGTGAAGTCTGTTCCTCATTGCTGTTTTCAGTTCTCACTTTTGTTAGTTCTTGATGAATCAACAGTTCTTGGAATCCTGGCAACATCTGGTTTTGGTTTCATTATTAACCTGAATACCTCAGGATTGTGCAAAAAGTAAAAACTGTATGGATTTTTTTTTTAAAGTTCATTGTTTTTAAATCAATTTTCTGATAATTTAAAGATTACCACCTGGCATTCCAATATCGATATTTACTTGTGGTTCTTTTGACTTATGGCTCCAACACTTTTTGAGAAGTTTGTGTGGTTCAAATATGTCAGGTCAATGTTTTACTTTTTCCTCATTTTTTGCATATCTCTTCTGTCAGAACTGAGAAGATAAATAATGTTAACATGCAAGGGAAATAATTCTTAGAACTTACATTCCTAGATTTAAAATGCTTCAAAATCTCATCAGATAGTGCTGTCATTAAACTGCCAAAACTCAGTCCAGGTAAAGATGGACATAGACTGCTTAATAAACCCAAACTATTTACTTCTGGCTTGTGAGACACTTAAAGTACATATAAAAAATATTTTCCATATTTTAAAATATTGACTCTAATGTTGAGAGTTCAACATTCTTAGTCCATGACCAGTTTGTCTACCTGCTATGGTTAGAGGTGTAACACATTTATACTGGACTGAAAATGCTGTGCTAAGCATTAGTGAAAGAGCAAGAACATGGAGATTTTATGTCCCGGACTAATTCACTGGTGTGTGGGCTATCACACACCAGTTTTTGAGCTGCAGGGAGAGGGTGGAGGAACCTCTAGACAGATCTGCTTATTCCAGACAAATTCAGCGTACAAGGACTGTTTATTGAGCCTCCCCAGCACCCCCAAGCCCCCAGTGGAAGAAGCAGTATTTCTTAACCATTCCTTTGTGAAAATCAGTTGGTTCCATATCTGAGACAGGTATCTGTATGAATCATAAACATAGCTGTACCTGTCTTAAACTGCTTCAGGATTCATGTACACAAGGAGATTTTCTAGTGCTCTTACTATGTCCCAAGATCCAGTAACATTACTGGATTTTATTGTTTTTCTATTAAAACACAGAATAGGAGAAAGGCAGGAGAAGGCAAACAGCTGTAACAAAATAATGGATTATTGTCTACTCTGCAGGCTGATAAACTGCAGCATAGATTGAGAATTACTGTAGTTTTTCTTTATAACTGAGTAGTGTCCTCGGGTCTTCTACTTCCTGTTAATTTCAAATGTTTATCTCCTTCAGATGATTAACCACCCTATTTCAGCCCAAACCACCACAATTAGAGAAACCTCTGGAATACAGTCCAAATCCTCAAGTCGCACCATTATCTCTAAAGAAAACCTAGAACAATCCCTCTCTTCAGCTGGGCACAGCCTCAAATGAAAGAGATGGATCCTACCCACTGCTTAAAAGTGTTTCCTTTCCCCTTCTGTGAAGGGCACTGCATAGCTCCTGCCTGTGCTGCCTGCTGCTCAGGTACCCTGACAGCAGCGGGCACAAGATTCGGTGTTTGTGTAAGACTATTCTGCAGTCTTCCAATGTTTTTGGTTTTTTCTTTGGTTTTGGTTTTAAATGCTATTGCATGCAACACTGAGAAGGGATTATTCCTTGTTATGCACTCTAAGAGTCCACTGGTTTGTGCTGCAGAGCATCTCACGAATAGATCTCAGCTGGGACCTGAGAGCTATGAAGTGAGGCTGAGCAGTTCACTCTCTTCCAGATGAACTGTGAACAAGGGACTCTAGTGATATACGGAGAGAAAAGCTTACTGTTGAGGATAAGACTTGCAGGAGTCTCTTAGGAGATCAGCCAAGAAAGCATTCAAAAAATCATGTGCATTCCTAGCCTTTTCCTTTCAGCAAATAATGCCCCACAAAAATACACAACACTCTGCAAAATAGTCTGTAAAGTTAAGGAAATAAAAGACCTATCACATCAAGCTCAAATGACAATTAGTCATTCCCATTTAATGCACACATGCTCACCAGCATTTAACCAAGGAGTATGGCTGAATGGGTACCTCCAGAGAACAGTGAGAGCCTGTGATTGGAAGATAATATAACAGTTTATGGCAAAGATTTGTATCTGCTTTCTCCCTTTGTGGCAGTCCAGAAAGGAATAAAACCACTCTGCTGAACAACAACCTATAGCTGACTGCAAGCTAGTAAACCCTGAAAAGTAAACTTATCGGTCTGGACTCCTTCACACAAAGTTTAAGTTACACAGTTTCCTAATACCAGCTAATGGAAGTTTATTCTCTGAAGACATACCCTAAGTGCTATGTACAAAAGCAGAGTTGCACTGGGAGTCAGGCAAGTGAGTTCCTCTTCCTGGGTTTGCTCTGTGTGTAACATTATGTTCTTATTTACTGTCTGTCTCCTCTGTCTAACGGGTCTCTAAAGTCTTGAGGACATGGTCTGTCTCTGCTGCACATCTGAACTTCTTTGGATATTGATTTTCCTGCAGCATTCCCTGCTAACATCTCACAGAGAAATGGAGATGCATTAGGCCAAAACTGGTATTAATTCCCTGAAAAAAAGACTGTTAAGTGAGTCTAAAGTCATACTTTATACAGCAACCACTAGGTAACACAGGAAAGGCAGTAGCACTTATCAGAAAAGTGTTTCTAGTTATGGATTTTCTTACTTCAGAAAAGCCAGGACTTAGACTGACATAATGTAATGACCATCCCCAAAAATCCAAAAAGCTTTGCTAATAAAAGCATCAGCTTAACCAGGACAGATAACTAGATAGACAAGGTATTGAAATGTAAGGTGTTTTTGTTTGTTTGTTTGTTTTTAATTTGGTTAGTTGGAGGGTAGGAATGCCTGTTTGTTTATATTATTTTTAATTATAGCATGTGTTTTCTGCCAGCACTTGGAGGGAGATCATATTTCATCATACTGGTAGTCAGCATAGTTGGCATAGATCAATTTGCCTCCTTCTCCAGGGAATTCACAAAGCTGGTGGGAGAAAAAGCCAGAAACTTAATTCAGGTGTTTGATATTTCAGATGCTGCTATCCTATACAAATACAAATTCCACTACAGGCAGAGGTAGAGAGGAACTCTTGCATGCCCCCTTCTGAAAGACAGCAGAAGGGTAACCTAGGGTTTCTGCTTCTGAAAGGGCTTTTGATGAATGTCAGGGAGCTTAAAAAGTCAAAAATAAAAGATCATCTTGGTGACACATTAGAATGGCAGTGTCAGGCCCATGTGTTGAATATATTCTGGCACAACTATTATCCTTGCTAATGATGTTTCCATGAAAGCATAAAGATCAAGGAAAGGAAAAGGAATAACAACATCTTTCATTGTGTTGCTATGTGTCTGATAAAGTCATTAGGGAGAACAAGAAAATGGCTTTTTGATGCTGATGCTGCATAAACATGTTTTCTGAAAGAAAATGCTTTCATATTATCCTAAGAGTTGAAAAAGAGGAGAGATTAAACTCTGAAACCTGCCATGCTGAGGGGTGACTTCCCCTAGCTCTGTTAATAGAGGGGTAAATGCCTTGGAGGGATGATGGTAGAGGTGGGTGAAGGGGTAAAATAATCCTCTGTCTGATGTACAGAACAAGTTGGGGAAAGACTCACAAAGGTCTCTGGAATGTGCAATAAATTTTTTTAATATTTTCTGTGTAATGTTTTTCTGTGCAGTTACTGCTGTTTCATGCATGTACTACAAAGTGGGTATCTTGGCAGAGCCCAATGTATTGCAATCATCCACATATTTCAACTCCATAGCTTGCATGTTCAGTTCATCATGGATACAATTGTTGGGTCCTAGAACACTGAAGCTGTCTCTTACATGCATAAATTTGATAATATGACACCAGGAAACACAAATATCACTTCTCATTCTATGTCTATTTCACATAGACACATAGAAGTGCCTTTGAGAATATTTGGACTTCAATGGAATGGTGGGACTACACACTAAGGAAGGTGACAGCTTTAAAAGGTCTACTATCTATGGAAATTTATTATCAGACCTAGATGTTCAATAGCAATTAAAATGCACACACATTCCTCCAAATCACAAAAAAAAAAAAAGTTGAAAATTGACTTAATGTTTCAAAANATCAAAGCACTGGTTAGCCAATTAAACTCAACCATACACTTTCTGTTTGGCTGCAAGAATGAGATGTGGATGGGGTGAGGGCTGAAGGAACTCCTTTAGGGGTCCTGAAAGAGTTGATCTCATTAACTTTTCCACTGGGGACATAAGTTTTCTGTGTTATGTTATCTGATGCCCACAGTCCGTGCCAGAAGTAACCTCTCTGCCACCTGCAGCTAGCAGGCTCTTTAGATCTTTGAAAGCACAAATTAGCTTTGACATATTATAGAGGACTCTAGAAACAACTTTTCTTTAAAGAAATTTTAACTTCTACGTTCTTTGTCTCTCCTCTTCCCCCAAATCAAGTCTTACTTTCCTTTCTTTTCTTTCTTTATTTTCCTTCTTCATTTTTAACCCCTTTCTCCCTCTCCTTTACCTCTTCTATTTTTTTTTTTTTTCTCCTTCAACCTCATTGTGAGGGTCTGGCAGCTCAGATCTGTAATGGGTTTTCCTGCTGGACAGCTTTATAATTGGGACTGCAGAGTTCTGAAAGCATAACAGATGTGTCATCATCAAACAGTGAAGCTCTCATTAGAGACAAAGTTATAAGTGCGTGTGTATGTTTTCAGAGAAATTTTCCCATTAATGGCTAGTAGGTGTCCAGGAGTGAAGATCATTGTCTCTTTTGTAACCAGCCTTTAAATAAAGGATTTTTCCTAGTGAAGCAAAGTATATTCCTTTGTACACTGTGTTTTCTGTTGTCATAGGGACTTGTCTATATCATCTGACTTCTGAAGTGGTGCTTGATATTAAAAGAAACCACTCTCCAAATGTTAATTGTCCTTGGGTTGCATTATTTATGCAGGAGTAGCAAAAGTGGGATGTTCAACTTTTTTTTAATCCTTCTATTTCTTTGATTCTTCAATATGATAGAGCAAACTGTCCCTTCATACTGCACATGGCTGAACTATAACTTTTTATCCACAAAAAATGTAATTTCTTTTCCTTTTATTTTTAAAAAGGAGAGGAAGGAATGCCTAACAATGTCTAATGTGACAATACTGCAGTCTAGATTCTGTATAAAATTCAAGTTTCTTTTTTGCAAATTATATAAAATCTCTGTATCTTAGCACATGAATGGAATAACAAGAACAGCTATACTAGAATAACTTTTGTTGCCATTTTGAGAACAAAATTTTGTATGTAAGTTACAGGGCCTTGAATGTAAAAGTATTCTGTGGATACAAAATATTGAAATATTTCTGTGGAAAAGCCAGAGTAGATAAATCTCTAGAAAGAACTCAAGTGAACAGATTAGCTATTTTTGCTAAAGTTTCTTTTTCCCCAAGCCCCCATCCTCTTTCTTTTAATATAATATATTCTTAAATAAAGCCAGTAGGATGTCTTCTACCAGCTAGCTTTCTTTCTTTCTTTCTTTCTTTCTTTCTTTCTTTCTTTCTTTCTTTCTTTCTTTCTTTCTTTCTTTCTTTCTTTCTTTCTTTCTTTCTTTCTTTCTTTCTTTTTTTCTTTCTTTCTTTCTTTCTTTCTTTCTTTCTTTCTTTCTCTTGTCATAACTGCATGCTTGTGTGAAAATCTATCAATTCCAATAAAATTTCATATGAAGAAATCTGAGAAATTGTTCTGATGAGCTCATAATGGAACAGAATGTTCAGATATTTCCATTTCAGTACAACCTTTTTTGTGACATTTTAAAACTGCTTATACTGTCTACAATCAAACATGAGCATTGCAATGAATCATTTCACATTCTTTGAAAAAGCAAGTTGCAAATAAAAATCATTATTTTATTTTGGGTTTTCATTCCTGAGTTAAAAGTGTGGAAATACTGTAATTTCCTGTGAAACAGAAAATGCATTTGCAGACAAGCTGTACTTTTTAAAAAGTAGATCAGTCAACACATGAATAGAAAATTTTGTAGATGCATGAAGTGGGGGTTATGACATCTAATATTAGACATGAATAATTCTATGAAAGTATCCAGACAACAAAGAGTCTTAACATACAACAGGATATGTTTCTGTCTCTCCTACTATATGATTCTGATTCTGACCTGAGTTCTAATAATACAAAATTACTCTGTAATGATTTTGGATTCATACAATAGCAAATAAGACTAGAAACTAGTCTATATTTGTTAATAAAAATGTATGTATGAATCACAACAGGGAAAGGTATGGAGCATTGCTTTTGTTTTCACTGTTCTTTCTCTTTTTTCTTCTCTATTCTGTCCTTTCTCTCTCCTCTTCTCTTCCACAACCCAGTTGAGATATATATCATTATAATTACATGTTGTTTCCTGGATACTAATGATTCCAAGAGCCTGTCCAGCAATACAATAAATATTATTAGATGTAAAAAGTTACTGAATACATGAAGAAACATATTTTATGTAATAGTTCGTTAGTTTGTTTATTTGGTTGGATTTTAATGGTTTCTGGAGATAATGACACCTTTGTCTCATCCCCTGAGGAAATGAAGAAAAAAATTAAAAAAGAGAAAACAAAATGATGACACAAAGGAAGAATGAAAATGCAAAGAGAAAATTCAGTACTGTGTATTAACTCACAAACAGAAACAGTGAATAAGATGCTGGGTTTATCATTGACTAGAATGAGAAAAAAATTACCCAACAAATCTGCCTCTTCTGTTGATGTAGAGCTTTTCACAGACTTGCACCAAAAATTAATCTGGAAGTACAAAATTACTTATTGTTGTGGCTTAACCTCAGCCAGAAAATGAGCACCATACAACCACTCCCCAGTGTAGTCTGGCTTAGTCCATGACAAAAGGTAGGACTATGCTTTTACACCCAAGGCAGTAAATTCCAGGTGTACTGGATGGCCCTCCAAGTGAAGGAAAGCTGTGGACTGTACTCTGCTGTCAAAGAGATTGAGAAATTCTTTTATCAATGTCAATTATAGCATACCATAGAATCATAGAATAGTTTGGGCTGGAAGGGATCTTAAAGATTTCTAGTTGTAAATCCACTGCAATAGGCAGGGACACATCCCAATAGATCAGGTTGCCCAAGACCCCATCGGACCTGGCCTTGAACACGTCCAGGGATGGTGCATCCACAGCTTCCCTGGGCAACATGTGCCAGCATGTCAGCTCTCTCACAGTGAAGAAATTCTTCCTTATGTGTAGTCTAAATCTGCCCCTCCAGTTCATACCAACTGACCCTAGTCATATCACTACAGCCTTCATAAACAAAGTACCGCTTGGCTGTCTTTGGATCAAATCCATACTGAAGTTCTAGTGCATCCGTCATAGCAGCACTTGGTGGTTTGGCTTCATTTAGGCCACAGCAGTGTACTATAAAACCTTTGCACTGGCCATACAGGACTGTTAGAGGATGAGTGAGCCTTTCTGATCACTCTTTGGCTGTCCAATTGACAAATCAGCTTATAGAGAATCAGGGAATCTCAGTTTGTGCAATACTGCTGCCAGTGCACTGTCGTTGTAGTCATTGGCAACTGTTGTTCTTCAACCCTCTACAATTCCAACAGAAGTATCCCCCAAGAGATCAGTCTGCTTAATTTCCTCCATCTCCAAGACAACAATACTGAAAGCCCATCAATACACTTTTGGGTCCTTAAAATACCTTCTGCTGATGTAGTTTATGCCAAGGCTGCATAAGGTCTACAGGCCAGTCACAATAGGGTACTTTTGCCATTCATTTCCACATAGGCTTACTTCAACCTCAAACACAGTTGCTGGGATGGCCTTGTCAATCCAGAAATGCAGATAGTCACTGCTCTTTCACAGCTTGAGGGCATTAGGGTGCATTGTACAACATTGCCTACTAGACCCTTATAGTCTTGGGGTCTTATGTGTCAGGTCATTGAATCCAAGTAGTCCAGTAAACCTTGTTGTCCCTTTCCTCCATCTGTCTGGAGACAAAGTGGCTCTAGTCTTACTCACAGTATTCATTACTGATGAACGAGTATGTGTGACATGTGGGTTGAGATCACATTCTTGTTACTCACTTCTTGAAAATATTAATCAGAAGTTCCTCCTTGATAAGATCAGAAGTAAGATCAGCCCTTCTGATCTTACTGGGTAGTTGTCTACAGGAGACTGTAGCACCAATTTTCCTGGAAGAAATTTCCTGAAATCTCTGATTGTTTTTCCTTGCAACTCACATACTCAGACCTCTATGATTGAAGTAGGCTTTCTGGATCTAGTGGAAAGTGTCCCTGCCCATGGCAGGAGCAGATGGAAGTAAATGATCCTTAAGGACTCTTCCAACTCAAACCGTTCCATGATTCTAGGATAACTTATGCTCCTTTACACTCCATAGATGTTCTCAAACCTGATATTCTGCTACAATGGGTGGATATTCATTCTCTTTTGGCTTTTTTAACTTGGATGGTGTAGGTTATGATATTGGTGGTGAAGAGTGATGCAAAAAAGGCACTGAGTACCTTAGCCTTCTGTATCCCAGGTAACCAGGTGTCCTGTTTCCTTCTGGAGAGTGTCCAAATTTACCCTTGTTTGTTTATGTATACCTAATTGTCCAGATATAGTAAACCTATGGTGGCATTTTGTCAGAACATTCTTTTGTTCTCCAATGTTAAGAACATTTGCAGTGTAGAGATTTCTAAGACAAGGGATGGCCTTTTTGTGTGTTAGCCTTGATGGCTTTTTCTTTCATGAAGGGCTTTTTATGAGCCTACATGGATATTTAATCTCCAAATATCCCTGCAGAAAGGAGTTCAGCAACTCATCAAGCTTTTAATTTTTACAAATAGAAGACTACCCTTCATTTGTTGGGCTTGCATTTCCATTTTTACTGATTAAATTTGATGTCCGGGGTTTTTTGTGCTGAAAAAAGGTTGTCATCAAATGTAATCTGTAGATCATGAAGTCTGAAAAATCTTCGTTTTGACCTCCAAGTCCTTTGGATCAGCCTCATAATATTTTTTGTTATAATGTCCCAGAAGAAGTCCGGCATTAATATATAAGGGAAAGCTCAGTATTTGCCATATATTGTTTTTGAAACTGACTTCTCAATTAGGTATAGGTAGATGCTATGTGAGGAATAGTATTACATTTAAACAACTGAAGGTTGGGGGCAGATTTATTGCAGTGACTATGAGATGATGGAGTTCAGAACCACAAGAGGAGATAATAAAGCAAGCAACAGAATCATAACCTTGGACTTCAGGTCATCAGACTTCCATTTGTTCAGGGACCTGCTTGGAAGAGTCCTGTGGGATATATCCCTGGAGAGAAGATGGGTTCAGGAGAGCTGGTTGATTTTCAAAGACCAGCTCCTCCAAACACTAGAATAGTCTATCAGAACTAGCAGAAAATGAAGCAAAAGTGGCAGGAGGCCTGCGTGGACGCAGAAGAGTCTTCTGACAAAACTTATATACGAAAAGCAAGTGTACAGGGGGTTAATGCCCAGGTGGCCTGGGAAGAATATAGACACAGAGTGTATAATAATGGTGTTAGGAAAGTCCACTTGGAGTTGACCCTGGCAAGGGGCATGAAATGCAACAAGAAAGTCTTTTTCATCAACAAAAGGAAAATTTGTAGAAAATGTAGTCCTGCTCCTGACTGGGATAGAATACTTGCAGTGTGGTAAAGGCTGATGTATTCAATGTTTATTTGCCTTGGTATTTACTGGTGAGATTTAATATCAAGAATCCTGAGGCCCTTGGGGAATCCCTAGGTATGATGAGAAAATGTAGACAATGAAGATTTGCTGTTGGTGGAAGTCAGTAAGTTAAGAGAGGATGATAGACTGAAGATACACAGGGACCTGATGGGATGTATGCACAAATTTTGAGTGTCTTGGTCAATGTTCTTAGGACATCACTCCCAAATAATCCTTGAAAGGTCACTGCAGCTGGAGATGGTTCTAGAGGAAGCAAGAATCACTTATGCTTTCATGAAAACAGTCAGAAGGATTTGGAGAACTGTAGGCTGGTCAACGTTATGATTATCTTTGAGGGGATGGCAAAGCAAATAATCATGGAAACTAAATGCATAAAGGACAAGAAGGTGATTTGGAGTAGTCAGTATGGATTTACATAGGGGAAATCATCCCTAACAAACCCAATAAACTTCTATGATTAAAACATTTGGTGGTCAAGTGAAGAACTGTGGATCTTGTTTCTCTTGACTTTATCAAGGCTTATGACATCGTGTCCCATGAAAATACAGGCTGATTAAACAGGTAGTGAGGTGCTCTTCCTAACTGCTGTTCTTAAAGTGTTTGTGATCAGCAAAGTCCATAGAAGTCAATTACTAGTGGAATATCCGTAGTATCTATAATGAAGGTAAATACTGTTTAAAATTTGTATTGATTGACAGGGTAATGCACCCTGAGCAAGTTTACACATGCTAGGCATTTGCAGAAATGGAAGTACAGAAAATTCCATTTAAACGTAAGAAGAAACTTTTTAACTGTAAGGGTGTTCAAACACTAAGTTGCCAAAGAGATTGTGTATTCTTCACCCATGAACATACTCAAAATCCCTCTGGATGGTTTGAAGAAACTTGCTATAGAGACTGGTATGTGATCTGGGGGTGTTGGGGTAGGGGATGTTGGACTGGGCAGTCTCTACAGATCCATTCCAACTGCAACTATTTTTAATTCTGTTACTTTCCCAAGTGAGTAGAAGTTTATGCCACCAAGTTTTTTTCTACCTATCTCATATGTACCAGGTCCAACACAAAAAAAACCCAACCCAAGACTGTGTCTGTAATTCTTATTATTTGACAAACTAAGAAAATCATCAACAATTACCTTCCAAATAGATCCATTTTGAGTTGACACACAGATGTGTATGATGCTGAGATCTACGTACTGACAGCCATTCTGTGGATCATTTTCTGAAAAGCTGTTGATGATCCCCATCATTTTTTCTTTCACAGCTTCTTCTGACAAAAGAATGGGTTCCTTTGAAGACAGACAAAGCATCATGAGCTGGCTCATGTTGNTGTCAGACCTAGTAGGTTAAAGGGCTGGGCAGGGGACAAATAGAGCACATAATATGCTCTGGAGTGTCATTAATCCCCAGTTCATAAATGTTAATGATTTTCCTGCTCATGGCTAATACAGACAGAGAAAAGTGGTCCTGAGATTAGAAGATAAATCCTTAACTGCATGGCAAACCTAAAGGACTCTGAAGCATTGGGGATAATGGCATGTTAGCATCAACACCAATTCTGCATAAAGATGCATCAGCACAGATTTTTTCCTGAGAGGCATCCCATTTATCACATGATCTGTACTGCAAGATCCCACTTCACATAGGTTTTGCCAGGAAAGTTCAAGCTGTGTTAAGGCTGAGAATATAATGTACCTCTGCTTTCATTGCTCATTACAAATCTTTTCAGTTGTTAATTTGCCAATGTGGACCATATTTTGTGATCACTCAAACAGCTCTTCTTTGGGAACTAGAGACTTTCCAGTACAGACAAGTTTTTAGTCTTCCCTGGGCAATCTGAAGAGCATAATTGATAAAAGTTCCTTCAGGAAAAAAAAGATGTGTGTCAACTCATATCAGAATATGCATTTAAGTCATAAATACATAGAGGTAATTTTGTATAAGGAAAGTTAAAATTTCCCAATAGTTCATGCAGAAAGAGAGACAGAAGGAGTGAGATACTAGATTGATGCACGTTCAGTCTGTATTAATTTATAGGCATGGGCATATTTTTGTGTGCATGTACAAAAATACATGCAGATACATATAAATATCCACATGCATACAAATAAGGAAAAGAGAACTATGTAATGGAAACATTTCAAAGAGCTAGCATTAATGCCTATTTAGACTACTAATTTTGTGGGTTTATGCATGCTTGAGCATTAGGGATAGGGTTTTTCTGTACTTTTATATTTTACCTTCTACCTTAATGATCCAAAAGATGCATGCATTTTTCAGTACACAGAAGGAAATATAAGAAATTTCCACAGCAAAGTAAAGGCATCTCAAACATTCTAAGTGCCCAGGACCAAGAATAGGTAGATAGTACATGATAGACCTTTTTTTTTTTTTTTTTCCCCATTCTCCTGTTTAAGGGAAAGATATTCTTTTAGTAATAGAGGGGTCAAATTCTTATGAAAATGTCTGTATCTTCAACATGTTTGTCAATACAATATTCATGAAATGTTCAGAGTTGTTTCTGCTTTTGGACTGACAGCTATTGCCGATGTTTGTTTCTTCAGTAATTTATAAATAGGCCTCAAGGTAAGCAGAGATGATGAGGAATAAGGATCAGGTAGGGATCTAGGGATGTTTCCTATTTAATTGACTGAGCATCTGGGACAGAAACTAAGGCTACTTTCCGTAAATTGGCACAACTAAGTTTCTTATAGGTTTCTAGATAGCATTACAGTTGGTTATTTGCAGTAACTCAAGCCCACTGCACCCTTTCAGTGAATGTTAATTTCCTATGTCTTTTGTCTTTGTTGGTTTAAGTAGGCAAAAATTACCAGGTATGAGATGAAATATTGGCCAAAAATAGAAATAAAAAGAGGATTGCTAACTATAAAATATCTATGCTTTTTTTTCAATTTTAGGACATATTTTGAACTATAGAAATATCACAGTTGAAACTCTTACTCTTTGCATGTTACAATTTTTATTTAAATTGATATATTAGCAAGTTGAAAGATTGAAAACAGTATATCTGGGATGACTCAATTCTGGACAAATTCCCAGTGCTTGTAGGAAACTGAGATACAACTGACACTAACAGTTATGTTAACTGAATATCCCGACTATAAGCATTCTGGTTTACCTGGAATAGAAGTTAAATCTAAAGAAAAAAATTATAAATGCCACAAGGAAAAATTATGCTCCTTGGAGAGCTCAGGACAATAAAAAAAAAGAAATTTCCAAGTGTAGTGGGAGTAAAAGGGTTCCTAAGACCATCTTTTACTGAATGGTAATAAACAAAATAATAGTAAGCATGTACAAAAGGAGACATTTTCTTGAAATGAGATAAAATGTAGCACTTGTATCAGATGAGGTCAATGAAGCACTTTTCAGACCAGCAGTAACCAATAAAAATAGAAAAATATTATTCTGGGCATAGAGATTTACACATCAGAGGGGCTGAAATACTTGTCTTGAGAACTTGTATGTAGGCCCTAAGTGCCTGTATTCCATTAAAGTAAATTAGCAATAGGGTTTTTTTGAAAAATAAACCCTGACATTCTCCAAGATAGCACTTATGCTCCCTTATTACAAAATAAAAGTTAGGTGTTGTTCCTGGATAAACAATGGAGAATTTTACAATTTTACTCAACAAATAAAAAATTTAAATCAGAGGATGCAATGAAATCAAATAACAATAATAAGAATAAGAATAATTATTGTGGTAATAGGTCACATAAAGTAAATTTGGATTTGTTTGGAAGTACTTACAAGCTTCTTACTTGGTAAAAGTAATTCTACTACTATGATATACATTAGAGTATTCCTTATTTCAGCACATCATTTTGATTAAAAGTATATACATCAAAGTACCAGAAAAGAACATACAGTTCTCTCCACTAGCCTAAGATCTGGTTAACTGACCATTGTGAAAGGAATTGTTATAAACAGAGTATCACCAGTGAATACTAGAAATATATAGAGAGGCGTAATGCTCATCAGCATTTTAAACAGGGAACTGGAAGGGTATACAAAATCATTACTGACAAAAACTCCACATGACTTAATGTTTGTCCTTCTGTTAGTTGGATAAATATTAACAGTATCCTATTAGCCATCCAAAGGCATCTGGATTGCTTGGTAAACTGGTCTGTGCCACACGTGATATTTAGTTTTACTGTATTTGGTTGTCTAAATGTAGTTATATATATATGGGAACATCTTGTGCACCCCAGACACAGAATGCATCACTGGATTCAGGAAAGGGAGGACTATGAAAAGGATAACTGTAACCATAATTTTAAGAGTGGCATTGATAGAAGAGAAGCCTGTGTGATCCTGGGCTGCACAGATAGGGAGGAAGGGGGAAGGAATGAAGAAAATATTTTATTTCAGCATTCAGTGTTCATAGGATGGATAGTAGAATATAATTGTGGCATCTGCATGAATAAAAATAAGGAGATTATTAGAAAAAATGAGCTGGGTGCAGAAAAGAGCCATGGAAATGATTTCAGGTCCAGAGAAAATGCTTCACAGAGAGAGACTTAAAGACCTCAATCTGTTTAGCCTATTAAAATGAAGACTGAGAGGTGACTGCAGTACAGCGTATCAGTACCTTCACAGGGGAAGAACGCTGGGTATTAATGGGCTCTTTAATCTAGTGGGGAAAGGCACATCAAGAACTAACGGCTGGGAGTTGAAGCCAGACAAATTCAAATTACAAATTAGGCACAACGGAGGAGATGATTAACCAGCAGCACAAACTACTGAAGGAAACAGCTTTCTCCATCATTTGACATCTTCAAAATCAGACAAGAGTTTTTTACAGATGTGTTTTGCTTCAAGTTTTATTTCTTAAGGAAAAGACACAGCTCAGCATAGGTCTTTGTATGCTTGATATAGTACAGATGGGTGGTCTTTCTTGACATGCACTGTGATGACAAAAAGTTAAGTGAACGTAGTTAGCACATTGACAAATGTGAGCTAATGAATCTGGCCCCTTTTTACTACTTCAGCCTCAATAGCATCATCACTGCTTTCCAGTTGGCACAACAAATTCAGCTTGTCTTTTTTTCTGTGAAACACATTGTAAAAATACCCTTTCTTGTAAATGAGGATATATTTTATGCCCTAAAGAGATACAATATTAATATAATTTTGTGCTGACATAGCATGAAACAAAAATTTGTTTCAAGGCTTACAGTTCACAGAGCTTAGCCTGCAAATTTTAAGTGTAAATACTTAAATGTATATTTTTGTATATGTATGGCATTAAGTAAGTAATTAAGTTCTATATCTCTTTTCTAAAGTTTCTTCTTTGTTTTGTCTTATTTTTCTTGTTTTATGATGAAATTCAGAGAATTTCTGAAGTGGGAGACAAACCACAATGGAACTGCAAAATGACAGTGTTACAGGTGGATGTTTTTTAAAATTAATTAAGGAGTATAACAGACAGAGCTGCCTCCTTTATGAAAAGCTTGCCTACATTAATAAAATGTATTCTTTGTGGCTACAGTTTTGGATTTTTAAATCCTAGCAACATTTAGACATCCTGAATAAAATAACCTTGACCATTTTCTCAGCCAACTACTCTACAGGACACCTACATCATCCTATGTGCAAGCATGACATAAATTTTAATATGCTACAGGACCACTGCTACATTTTTATTTACAAGGAGGTGCTTCACAGAAGCAAAGACATACTCAACTTACCAGCCTGGAAGCTATCAGAGGTGATGGCTACCTACAGAATATGCTAGAAGCAAAGTTAACTGGGATTTAATACAACTTAAGTGACATAATGAAATCATCAGTGACAGCAGTTCATTGTCAATAAGTGATACACAGCTGCAGTCCCTACCTTTAAAATTGGTGGTGTTTATGGACTACACCTTGCAGTGGTTCGTAGTTGCTGCAGTGACTGTAGTTATTCTATAAAATGTCTCTTAGCTCTCTTATTTGTCGGTGATACTGATGAGGGTATTTAATATTCCAATCAAGAAATATAATCTAATGCGTATCTACCTTTTGGAAAAAATGTCTTATTCCAGAGGTTCTGCACCTGGTAGTGGAAAACAACAATGTATTACAACAAAGGAGTAAGACCCACAGAAGGAATAAATTGGATTATTTTGATAAATACGAGCAAAAGTGGGAAAGTATTTTATGGTTTTTGTTTAGTCCATTTCATTTTGATCAGCTTTTCATTAAGCACAGACCATTCCTTAATATTTTATTTGATATTTTCAGAGTTGATCACTACACTGCATATTTCAGCTTTTCTGATTTTTTTAATATAGAAAATACAAATAAGTAGAAAAAACAAACAGGTTCTTGAAGTTTATATTTATATTTGTTTCATTGTGCAAATTTAGATGAAAAATACACTCCTGTTCAACTGTTCTTTAAAGATTCATTCAGGGTATTTGTAAATTAGTCTAGCTGTTCAATTAGATTTTTAGTATTGTTCACAGTTCTTGGTTACCATTTCAATGATTAGTGTTATTTATTCAATTTCAGACCTGTGGACAAGCAAAGAGTAAATCAAACTGGTCTCTTTTTTCCTCTCTTCCTCCATTTGAAGAGATCCTGTTCACAGAATGGCCTTTTAGGTTTAATAAAGTATTTTNTGATGAGACTATGATTATGTCTGGATCCCCAGTTTAGTCTCAGTCTCCACTGAGCTACATCCAGACCAAACACATAACACATTGGTAGCACTCAAAATTTTACTATTTTTAGACCTTATCCAATAGCTAGCAGTATCTACAGGAGCAAATCATTGTATAAAAGCTTCTGGAGCTGTATTTCAATGAGAATTTACCTGCTTTACTTTTGTGAATAGAATAGCCTTCATGCCACGTGGAGCCTCAAGAACATATTTTCAAAGAACTAAAACTGTGATTGAAGAGGGTGAAAATAATTAAGAGTAGTAAAAACTATTTTTTTATTCAGTTTTGTTTAAATGTCTAAGCATTTTCAATAGCACTGGAAAACACTTGAATCAGTGTCTCTTTGTTTCTAACTGGTTTCACTTGGTAAGATCACAGAGGGTAAATTTTCCAAGGCATAATGCACACTCAATGTATTTCTGAAGAAAGAATAACCAGTTTCAGTCTACAAAATTCTGCCTGAGATTACTTATGCTGCACCAAAGTGATGTAAAACTCTTTAAATTACCCTGAAGAGAAGGTGATGAAACCATACATACTTCAATAAATATTTGCCTAGAATGTTCAATTTTACATGCTTTCTAATCAGATAAGAGTACGTTTTAGAATAGGTTTTCAGTTTATTTTAAATTATTTTATTTTAACACATTTTTCACATCATAGAATATTAGGAACATTAGGAACAATTTATGTTGAATGCAGAACTACTCTCATTAACCTTAAATTTTATTTCAAGAAATATTAAAAATATTTATAAATTAATTTACTTATAATAATTTTACAAAGCTTCCTTTACAAAGATGAACTTTTATTGGCACAAGGAGATGTTCTAATAAGCAGAACAGCTGCAAGGGACACTTTATTTCCTAAAGTTTAAGGCTGAAGAGTGAGAAAATGTCTTCTGTTGGGGATTATGCACGTTTGGAGCAGATCACCCAGGAAACTAAAGGAGCTTCCATCCTTTCAGGACCAGATAGATAAGCCATGCCTGACCCAATGCAATGCTGAAAACTTTGAATAGGAAACTGGACTAGAAACCTCAAAAGATGTTTTCTAAAACCTACTTCTATGGTTCTATAACTACTTACAACCTGCAATAGATCAATTCCTTTTTTTAAACTAAATTTATTAATCTAGGCCCATTAAGTGATCTGAAATGTTACATCAAGACTCCAAAATTTGTATACTTGAGACTATGTCCTTTCAGTTCAGTACTCTGTCTCTTATGTTTCTTCATAGAAAGCATCAATATTTTCTTCTGAACAATTTCTAGATAACCTGGATATGAAGGCAATTTTTAAAACCAGCAAAAAAGCTTTTACATATGTTTGTTTTATTTTCTTTTTGTTTTGGAAAAAAATTGTAATCTGAATACAAATAAAGTTTTAGTGTCAGTTTTATTATGATACCACATTTTGACATATTTGAGAATGAAATATTATGGCTTTCCATTTCCAAAATTCATTTTCTGTAATTCCCTCCGAAGATTAATCCTCTCCTTCCTGCTACATCTTCAAATGAAGGAAAAAGTTTAACTTTTTTATTTGAATATTTTCTTTAATCTTCAGTTTACTATTGTTTTGTCTTGTGTATGCAGATAGGAATTAAAACAAATGAAAATGACGCAATCATCTTAATACTTTTCCTCCTTTCTAACTCTAATTGTCCATATCAAACTTAAGCAAAAAGAAAGAAAAAAACCCACAAAGAACAGTGGGTATTCTTGCTCTTTTACCATCAGTTAGTGACTGGATGACTAAACCACTACTTATTGGCCTAGATTTCACAAAGGCTAGTATCTTTATCAGTTTGACTTGGAATAGGACCTTAAAGCATATGTACGCATTTCTGAAAAACAAAAAGATCCCACCATGGTACTTTCCCAGCACAATCTTTAAAAAAATAGTATGTACAGAAAGCATAACACTAAATATAGTTATTTCTAATTTACATCAGTAAGACTCTCCTAAATACAGTGCTTTTGCTGTGATTTACACCACTGTTTCTGAGCTCTGAATCACAACCATGTCTATATTTATGTTTTACACAATCCCTGTGGGTGTATGTAATTTTTACAGTTGAATAAAAATAGCAGATTCCCTACTTAAAGGACCTTATGATCATAGATCCTTAATTACAGCTATGTTAAAGTAACCTCTGTGGTGGTCCATGAGCCAGAGTAACAATAAATAAAAGGAATTGTAAAGTGAAGTAGCTTCTTCCAAAGGGAAATGTCAACCTGTGCATGGAAATGTCAGTAGTGCAATAACATTTCCTGCTGCAGCACAGGGCACTGAGCATGAACCAGGCAGAAAGAAGAACTGGTGTCTTTGTGAAGGGTGTGCGTGGTGAGAGGCTGTGGACAGACAGAGCTGTCTGTTCTTTGGGCAAATGGGGATAAGCTGCCAGGTGTGTTACCAGAGCTACCTGTGGAGGAAGTAGATTTCCAGAGTAAGCTGTACTGCAGGTACTGGACTTGACAACTGGAACAAGGATCTTGCACCACTTTGACATCTATGCCCTTTTTAGGAGCTATTTATTTTAATTTAGACCCTGCACACCTTTCTCTGGAAGCAGAAGAAATTATCTTCCCCCAGATAGGTTCCTGTTTCTACAGTGGTTGCCTCAGCACTGTCAATCAAGAGGGAGTAGGTTTACAAGAACTACACATCCCTCTGTTGTCCGGTTTAGGTGGTCTCAGATAGCTTTGTCTGGTAGAATGAGAACACAGTGGCAGAAACCAGACACAATGCATTGTCTAATAAAAAAAAAATAATAAAAGAAGTGGGAAATCTTTTTTTCCAGTGGGGCAGTGAGTGTATCTGCAGAATTTTGTTTCTTTCTAAGACCCTGCTTGCATCTCCTATAAACTATAAAACATGGGTTTGATTTTTCTCTGGATCCAATTTGATTTTGCTCAGCCTTCAGCCACATGGGCTGCACATACAATCCTTTGGTACTGGACTTGCTGTGGAAGAACCCCTTGGGCCAGTCAGCTTTCCCCTTTTGCCTCTCAAACATCTGCCTCTTGAGACTTCAGATCTCTAATCCCTTCTGATTCTTATTGCAGAAAGAAGTCTTCTTGCTTCATTTGTTCAATCTGAAACATCATGGCTAATACAGTGTCTGGCTACAATGAACTTTGTGATTATCACTGATGTCAGAGCAACTGTAAGAGCTCTTGGTGTAGAGACCACTAAAATCTCAAAGAAAAAGAAAGTCTGATTATTGAACACATTCATTAATTTTAGTACCTGTAAAAGGCAGTAGCAAAGTAGGTGAAATTTAGGCAATAATTTACGACACAGAATAAAATATGGTCAGCTGCAACCTTAAGGCAGGCTGTTAGTTTAGCTGGTATGGGGGACTGGGACTTATACAGGAGTTTCCAGGCTGAAGATCTGAATCTCCATAGTGAAGCCTAAACAATATAGCATTAGGTGTCACATGAAATAATAAATAACCCATCCCAAGGTCTGATCAACTGCTTAAAGCATATAATTTCCTCTGTAAATGGTTTAACAGCAAGCGTGAAAAAGTTTGCTGGGTTTATCTTTCCATTACCTCCACTAGTTCTTCTCGTTCTAAAGTGCAGTGAGAATCAGATCCTGTGCTTATGAGGAAAACAAAGGGAAAATAAAACCCAGTAAAAGCATTTGGCACCACCCCTCCAGTTTGTACAACATCATGTTAACTAAAAATCCCACATTGCATCTCAGAAGAACTAACCTTTTGATGTTGCTCACAGATGATATCTTTATGCATATTCTTTACCAATTTTAGCGGCCCAACCTCTACCCTATAAAAAAAATCTTTATTTTCCCAACAGAGGTGAAACTTTTATTTTTTTATTTCCTCCTCTTCCTTGATTCACCTCGCCCCTTTACATCTTTTCAATTTATAAGATGCTTTGGGATCATTCTGAAAGAAATTCTCCAGGTAGTATAACTACATTAGTTTGTAAAGCAAATTCAAGGTAAAAATGGTCCATTGGTAATAAACAAGCTGTCTGCAAATTCATCATATGCAATCTATGCACTGGATCTTATTCAGGACTGCAGTGTATAGTGTATTGTTTCATACTAATGGGCACTGTTGCTAGGGATCACATCCCATTATAGATGTTTGTAATACACATCATGTGTCAATCTCTTCAGTCAGTTTTTGGTAGTAAGAGTATAGGCATGACTATGAAAACATGCCTCAGGTAATTAATTTAACACTTAGAGTTAAATACAATTGTTTAAATGTAGACCCTAGACTATTCTGGCTGATCTTTAGCTTCTGGCTACAGCATCCCTTGGATCCTTTGTAGTATCTGCCAGCCTTTGTTAGCTGTCTTAGATAATCTAGAATATCTCAAGTGGCAGTAGAAATTTGTGGATGGGCAGCTGAAAGTACTAGGACTCACCTAGGTTAAGCTCAGTGTATGGGAGACTTTCTCAGTAGACCATAAACAAGCAATTAATTTCATTTCAGTTGTGGTAGGGTATGACATCTGGCCTCCAGTGGCTAAGGGAAAAATCAAGCACCCTCGAAAGTCCTGTGCTGCACATATCAGCTCTGTGTGGGAGTCTCCAAAATGCAAGGACACTTCAAGCGTCAGACTTCTATTTTCAGGTAACTGACTCAAGCCACTACATGTCTAAATTTAGGTTTTTACATATGAGCTGGATGTCTAAGCTTTGAGAGCTATTGGTTGACCAGATATAGTCATTTACTTCATCTCTTTCTAAACCACTAAGTGTATTGACTAGACCTCTTCTCTCTATAATGGGAACCTGGGCATTTTTCTCACATACGGACATCTAAAATTAGATGTCTTAATCCTTGAGCCAAAACACACTACTAACTTTTAGATTCTGAATTAGGACACTACAGGATCTTTGTACTGTTTTTTAGCCTTCTTATGCTTTCATCTGCTTTTATTTGAAAAGGGTAAATGACCATATTGCTATCTTCTGGCCAGGACTTTGAAGAATTGCAGGAATTATTAAAAAATCAGGAACTTTACCTTGTTTTCCTGTGAAATACACCAGTTTTGTGTACCTGGAGATCTGCTTTTTCATTACGAATGGTCAGAAAACACCAATCAAAACTTCAAAATGTGTATTGCTCTGTTTCCTTGTCAATGGTAGCTAAGTGACAGAAGTGATAAGAAATAGCTACAGAATACATGGCAATGGTGGCTGCTTTACTGCAGCCACTAACAGTACCAGCAAGGTCTGGATGAGCATTTGGGTAACCTTCCTACCAGAGGTTCACACCAACATCCTGCTAATCTTGAGCAATAACATCTGAATCAGATGTCCTTTGGCTGATCTGACATGGTGAGCAAATGTAATTTTCAACTCTCTGTAGTTACATATTTGGTCTTTATCATATTGAAAATGTTTACTAATGCTTATGCTTTTTAATTTTTCTTTTGTTTTGTTTTTAAGGAATATCAGTAAAGGTTTGATTACCAGCTATAGATAAGTCTGGTGAAAGACTGTAACTATGACATGAATATGAAAATGTGCAGGAAGCAGAACATACGTGAGAGAATATAGAATGGAAGTGACAAAAATTTCCAAAAGATTATATAAGAACTGAAAATGCTCATTCTCATATAATTTGAGGTATAATAAATTGTGTCTCCCTCCAGAAAAAATCCTCTGAAAAGTAGTGACATGAAAACAGTATTTCTTTATCAAAGTTGCTTGTGTTCTCAGAGTATGGGATATGATTTCCCCAAAGCATCACATATATTCCATTTCAACAGCTATGGAAGGCAGTGAAAGTACATCTGTTTCCATTTTACATGAAACAAGCTGAGACAGAGAGGGCCAAACCAAACAGGTATTTAACCTCCTACTTCCTTTTGAAATCATCATGCAGCAATATCTTTGGAGCAGTAGCTATAAAGTTTAAATGCAAGAGTCAGTGTTCTCACTTTCACATCATAATGGTAAAAATCAATTTAATTGATTATATGTTGGTTGTTAAGCAGGTAGAGTGCCTGATTCTCATGTCTGAGGCTCTATGGGAACTGTTCAAGACTCATCTGCCACCTGTAGACATTTTCAAGAATATTCCTGCATTGTGAAAATGGCTCGTTCCTTGCAACGGGACCTAGTCCCCCATTCATCATACTGACTACATGGTAGTATGGTCCTGTCTGGAGAGAGATGAAAAGTCTCACTCCAAGGTATTGAAAGTTTTATTGAGAGGACAATCCTAGTTTCACAGGTCTGTTTATAAAAGCTGAATAATGCGGAACCCTCGTGGTTTCATTCCAAGTGATAAATTTAGTGGCCTCAGCTAGAGCTCTTTCTAGAAATTACAGGCACAATACAGTCTGTACCAATCAGGTGAGGGCTTGTTTTTATGTTTTTTCTTTTTTTCTTAATATAGACAATAATTGCATTTCAGCTTGTACTTTGAATAACAGAGTGGTGAGGAGCATTTCATGTTTAGAAATTGTTTGATGACGTCTAAGTCTCTGATGGGTCTGACTGCACTCTAATGCCTCAGGTCAGGTAGCTTATGATTGTCCTTTACTTTCTGAGCTCAGTCATCATGGAAATGTGCAGTGAGATATGTGTGATTCTAAGCTTAGGCCATCCCTTCAAAACATCTTCCTGGAATTTAAGGTTTTAAGTTCATTCAAAGCCCCAATTGGACACTGAAATAAACAGTCTGGACCACATCTCAAGTGCTTTGCTCAAGGTCGTCTGAGAAGAGTTCAATGGAGCTTGGAAATGAGCCCAGATGTCTGCTTAACTCTAGCCATAGATCCATCCATTTTCATTCCACAGCCGCATAATAGGGATTTGGAAGACTATTCTAAAACCTCAAGAACTGAATAGATATCAAAATCCTTCTGCATGTATTTAGAACCATCCCACAGATTTCAGTGAAGGAATATATTCTTTCTTACAACAAATTGAATTGTTAAAAACCTATAGAAATCTCTCATCGCTTGTTAAAGTAAGTACAGCTTTCTCATAAATATTGTAGACATACATACAGAGGGTTAAAAGCAACAGCTCAGTGATCTGGAATTAAATCTGTTGCAGGTATATAATTTAGTGTGACATTAATTGGGTAGTGGGGAAACATAAATGAGGAACACAATGCATATACATTGGAGATTTTGTTAAAGAAGGAACACTGCAAACGCTAACCTCAGCAACCCAAAATCAAAGAGGGCAGGGAGGAGGAAGGAGAAAAAAAAAATAACTGAGACCAAACTCAAATTACCACTACAACACAAAAACTGGAAATCAACCCAAATAATGTATCTCATTTTTCAAGAGGAAGTTTAAATTTGTTACCAGCCATTACTTTCATCTAAAAGATATCAGCTTAGCTCTGAAGTTCTAGGGTTACCTGACTGTAAATTGCCATAGATCAGCTTGTCTTTATAACTCTATGTGTTCTCCTGATTGGGTGCAAGTAGAAGGCAACTGAAATTTATGTGCATCAGTTGTGCACTTCTACTACTAACCAGCCAAAGAATGTGTCTGTGGTAAAACACATGCAGACTGATTGTAGATGGATGAGGTAGGCGAGGTGATCTGCACAAGTAATATTCAGATAGATACTCCAGTCTATCACCACCATCTGAACATGAGCCAGCAGTGGCTAAAGGGGCCAAGAAGGCCAGTGGCATCGTGGCTTGGATCAGAAACGGTGTGACCAGCAGGTCCAGGGAGGTTATTCTCCCTCTGGACTTGGCACTGGGGAGACCACTCCTTGAATACTGTGTGCAGTTCTGGGCCCCTCACTACAAGAAGGTTGTTGAGGCTCTGGAGCAAGACCAGAGAAGAGCAACAAGGTTGGTGAAGGGGCTGGAGAACAGGCCTTATGAGGAATGGTTGAGAGAGCTGGTGTTGTTTATCCTGGAGAAGAGGAGGCTGAGAGGAGACCTCATTGCTCTCTATAACTACCTGAAAGGAGGTTGTGGAGAGGAGGGAACTGTCCTCTTCTTGCGAGTGGCAGAGGACAGGACAAGCAGGAATAACCTCAAGTTCTGCCAGGGGAGGTTCAAGCTGGACATTAGGAAAACATTTTTCATAGAGAGTGTCACTGGGCTCTGGAACAGACTGTCCAGGGCGGTGGTTGATTCACCTTCCCTGGAGGTGTTTAAGGCACGGGTAGACGAGGTGCTGAGGAGCATGTTTTAGTGATTGATAGGAACAGTTGGACTCAATGATCCAATGGGTCTCTTCCAACCTGGTTATTCTATGATTCTATGATTCTATATTTGCTTTCATTTGCCATTGAATGTGCTCATGTGGCAACAACGAACTGAAGCTTAGGCGTGCATGGTTAAATCTTAGAATTTTGAACACGAGATTGAATCAACTGTTGATCAACAGCAGTAACATAACTGATAATGCCAAATCACAGTCCCTGAAAGTTCAGAGCCACCTTACAGCACTCAATATGTATTGCTGGTGCACCAGTAACATCTCTCATGATATTCAGCAATCACCACTCTTAAGTTTTCCCATCCTCAATTTACATTGAATAACCAATATTGTTGTGCAGTAAATATATGTGAAGCATAGATATGAATTAAGAGACTGGGTGCAATCTTATGGGAATTGAAGTGTCACTGAGAATATAGTAACTGAGGCCACAAGAGGACCATGAAGTCTCCTGTTGTCTCAAGAAAACTTGTTCTAGCCTCTTACATTACAAGGATCAGCAAAACATCTGTTTCAAATGAAAAAAAAAAAAAAAATAAAAAAAAAAAAAAAAAAAAAAAAAAAAAAAGTACAGAAACCTCCCCAGCATGGCACAACATCTTTACCTTACTAACTGGGTCCCTGCACCATGAGAAACCAAAAGCTAAAAATTATGGAATTTGTCACTGGAAGAGAGTAAATGTTAACAATATTGTCAGTGTCATAAGCCACTTCTGCCCTAATGATATATATGTCTGTCTTTGGATAGGGTTTACTGTGTTCTTTGGGTTTGGGTTTGGGTTATTTTCCCTCTCTCTTTCTGTCTTACTCTGATTTTTAAGGTGTTAGAGGTGAAATGGATATTCAGTCACAGCCTGGATGATTAAGTCATTCCACCTATCTGCTGTGCCTCCGGGTTCTTTCTTGTCTGTAATGTTTGGGGTAGAATCTGTCTCATGTGTGTAGTAACTACTGCTATGGGACTTCGGTCTCTGCTGGTGATATTAAATGCTGCTATAATACAGGCATCACGTGTGCCTGCAGTTAGGCAAGGATAATCTTACACTGAAAAGTAGGGAAAAGAGTAAATTCAATGCCTTACCATATTAATTTGCACAGTCGCAGTTTTGGAGATTAATCTTAAATTATTTTGAATTGCAAATCCAACTGTACTTTAATTATGATTATGACCTCTACTTTGTGGCACATAATTCAATCTATACAACCGGAGTCTATGGTAAATTACTGTAATGGTGTTGTAGATGATAAACCATAGTGCAGAGCCTTGTCTTATATCTGTAGACAGAGACATGCATGCACATGCACGTTTTGACTTGCAACAACCTCCTTATAATACATATTTATTCTCTTTCGGCTGTGCTTCTTTGGTTTCCCTTGTCTCTCTAGCTAGGGTAGCAAGGACTCAGTGACTTGTTGGAAGAAATCTGTAGAGTATGTTAATTTCTGTGGAACTTAGGCGGCCTCATAAGTCTTAGAGATTAATAAGAATCTGGGAAGTATCTATCTTCTGGTGATGCTTTCATTTGTGCAGTAATAAAGCTAGCCTTTCTTGTTTAATAAAAACAATGAGGAAACAAATGGGTGTGCAGGCATTGGAACTTTTGAGGAATTAATTCAAAAGCATGAAGGAAAGTTTTTTATCATGCTGTAAGCACCAGAAACGTGAAAATTACTCTTCCCTGGAGCTCTTACCCTCTGTGCACCTTATCTCTAAGTTACAACAAAATCAAGGCAAAATCCTGGGAAGGTGCTAAGTGTCTCTTGGAAGTACTGATCATTATCCTGAAAGGTGAAGAACAGGTTTCACTGAGACTATCAGGAACTTGGAAGAGTTTTTCATGATTCATTTTCTTCCCTTGCCCACTGAACAATATCTTAGTTGCATATGGTCTCTTCATCGACATGAAATTTCAGTGAAAATTTTCAACTTCTGTGATAATTCTATGGGATTTTTTTTCCTTTTTATTTTTGTTTTAATTTTTTTGTTTGTTTGTTTAGGAGAGATGGCAGTGATTTTCCCTGGCTATTCACTTCCTCCTCCTCACCCCCTCCAAACGTTCTCGTCAATTTAACTTTTGGTGCACAGACAGGCAACTGACAAAAAAGTGGGAGCCTTGCAGCAGGCAGGGGGCCAGGGACTGAGCACCCAGCTCCCTCCCAGCTTCCAGTCTCTCTACAGCTCCAGCTGCCAGGGAGGCACAAGCCCAAGCAGCTTAGCATCCCCACATCTACTGCAACTCTGGCTGCCAGAGAGCTGGATCAGAGTGTGAACTTGTTAAAGCAATTTTTTTGCCCCTCAGAGAAAGAATTTTGGCAGTTAGAACAGTTTAAATTCATTTAGACATCAGGATCTAGAAAAAACTTTCAAAACTTTGTTTTCTCTAGGTATACATTAAGGTGCATACTACATTAAAATTTATTTTAATTACTCAGTGTACAAAGAAGAAGGGTGTACGCAGATCTTCAGATTTTCTTTAGGTTGTCTTTATACCTAGCCATATATAGGTTCTATTTACAGATTTCTGTCTTTTTAAAGGTGTGTTCTTATAGTCTGTCATAAGGACTGTTCACCTGTGACAATAGTGGATATACAGTGAGACAATCCTCTGCTGCGGCTAAGAACTGCCCAAGTCTCTCTGCAGCTGCTAGTTCCTAAGCTCAGTTTCAGGAAGAAAACAGCTGCCTACAGTGGCCATACGCAGTACCAGGAATGAACGGATGATAGAATCGTTACCTGGTGAGTGAACTGTGTCTCCTTGTATTGCTGTAATGTCACTTGATGGTCTCAGGAAATGCATCTACTCTTGGGTTTCTACAACTCCTCTTCCAGAATATACACCAATCTGATATTTTCCCCACATGAAACAATCCATAATTTTTACCACTTGTAATGCACATAGGTGAGACTTTAATGTACAGCAGATTATTGCTTGATTTGTACTGCATGCATATATTGTCTTTCCAGTTCAAAGATGGGCTATGATTCTCTCAGTGGCAGGTCATCTAAGTTCCCTATCCCTGAACAGAAATTTGCATAAGTGCCAGTAAAATTCTGGTCTGTCTTATTTTTTGGTAATTGTTTGACAACCTGAGAAATAAATTCATTGGTTTATATTATTCATCCCTGCAGCAGTTTCAACCAGTCTTGCTCTGTATGCCTACAAAAGGTTGTCCATTGGCCAGTCCTGTCCTGTGAGTTGCTGAGATTTATTCTCATTTCTTTGGTTTTACAGCTGGATCATGTTACCAACAGTGTTAATTCTCCATGCAATTCCTGTTGTGGTATGGTCAAGGATGCTCCAGCTTTTTATGGATGATGAACACGCAGAAATCTTTACACTGGTAGGAACACAGTTACAATCAGGAAGTCTTGTCTTTGCTTCTGTTTTGAAGTTGATATAGCACAGGTCTGGGTCAGGATATTATGTCTGTAAGCCTATTACAGTGGATCTATTTTGGCCCTGACTTTAACCTTCATTTAATAAAAATGTGTTCTAGCCACAGGCTATGAGTTCTCATGACTAGCAAAGGTAGGGAGCTTTGCAATGCAATATAACAGGGAGGAAATATTGTGATAGATAGCACAGCTTCTGCTCTCCCCCTTTCATCTTCTTGCACCCTGAAGGGAAACTTTTATTTTAGAAATAAACAATTTGGAACTTAAATCAGTTTTTCTTAATCAAGTCCAATTTTAAAATACTTCTTAAATAAAATGCTACTTAAAATGCGTAATTTTACATGAAGTGGGAAAGAGATAGTGGAAGAACATACAGTATATCAGACTGAATTAGTTTTTCATGTTATGAGATATAAACAAATCTATTTAATTAGAACACCTTGTTCTTAGTGCATCCAGAGTAATTTTTTTCATACAGGCAGAAAGAAAAAATAAGTTTTGGCAGCAAATTTCTATAGTGCTACAAAAAGTCTCTCACTAAAATGGGCTATTTTTCTGTCATGCTTATGTTGTTTGAATTGGGATCTCAAAGTCAAGCCCTCCATCACAAAGATTATCCCTAGGCCACATAAATACATGGTCAACTTTGATTTGAAACCCTTCCTTTCTATTTCATCAGCAGAGACAACAGATGTGCATTCTTACAGGAAGAAGCTGGTCCTTTTGTAACTTGCTTAGGTCTCATATATCAAGACCAAAACTCCATCCCAGGGGTCTCACATCTAAACCAAAACCATGAGATCCCCAGGATTGCTCATCCCTGGTACAGTCTATCAAAGCTGTACCATTATTCCACCTGTGTAACTCAGATATATTAATTAATTTCACTTCTTTGCCTTTGTTTTCTCTCCTTTATAAGGTAAAATGAAATCTGGAGAGGTACCAGGAGGAAGAAGTGAGGTTGTGTGCTCAAGGGCTTTATTCAACCCCATAAACTCTAAGATCACCTTTATCTTTCCTCTTTAGTAGCCATACAAGGAGCCCACTTGGCTGTACAGGCTCATTAGTCACAACAGAAAGGCAGCACAAGGTCCCACAGTGACAAGCTGCCACCTAAATCTAGGTAATGTGCCGTGCTAAAATGCTGTACACTGGTTTGCAGCAAGATCTCTGTTCCTTGGTAAAGGATATTACCGTTTCTTTCTGAATTCTGTACCTGGATTTACCACCTTTCTGGCCCATCTGTTCCTGGATCTGCATTTAAAAATGTGTAGTTTCTTGGCCACACATATCCAAAGCCTCAAATGGGCAGTAAAGACACACAAGCAGTATCTGAGGATATTATCTATAATGTTAGACTTCTAGACTAGTAACCACATGAAGATTCTCAGGCCAACTTTATGTCAGGCAGAACTATTAAACACCAATCTTGACATCTCTGTACAGAGCAACGTATTACTACAAGAAAGTTTCCTTGATTGTTGTGGTGGAAAGTTTTATGGGATCTGGACAAAGAAATGGGAGAGTTTTACTTCCTGCATAAGAGCTACTAAATAATGTTCATCTGAAAGTGTTCCTGAGATGCATGAATGGCAGCTGTACACATAAGTCTAGACTGTTTGTAAGAAAATGTCATGTTTTCTATGACAATCCAGCTACCCTATAAAGATTCCAGATACTGTACACTGTGGTTTTCATTAGTGGTAGCAACATCAACATTTTTCAAAAGAGGAGACGATGATTTCAATTCAGACAAGAACTTGAATTTCACCTCAGTAAAATGTAATCAGTCCAGACCAGTGAAATAACCAGTTTCACTGGAACTGCCCAGGACTGCAGAAACTGTCTTATTCTTGTCAGATACTTCAGTCTCTTCTTGTGCCCTATATTTTAATATAAAACATGCAATCATTTCCAGTCCTGCCCTCTCATATGGTGGCCATCCAAATTTACATTTTCACCAGAGAAACCTGGAGAAAAGTGATCTGACCAAGTGTTTGCATGAGGCTGCACAACACAGCCAAGGAAGTACATATTCATCCCACGATTCATCCTGATTTTTTTCCCTCATATGCTAGATAGCTGTGACATATCCTAATGCCACAAGTCTGTGGAATTAGATTAAATAGCAGTTTAGTAATCAGGAGATTTGAATATTCTTGGCCAGAGAGCTAATGTGCCTGCAGGAGAAAAATCTCTTCCCTGCATTTCTTTTTTTTAACTCCCACATTTCCTTTTCCTTGCCTGTTTGTATGACCAGTTATCCAAGGTATTTTGTTTTGCTCCATACTGATCACTAGCAGACCCCAGTCTCATCTGAGTTGTCTAGACACAGTCATTACTGAAATAATAATAATCATGTTGAAAGTAAACTGCCAATATTTTTGTATCAATATGATGCCTATTTTGTATTCTTCCAGCTTTGTCACATTAGTGGTGCTCAGAGGCAAAACAAAAAGCTGATCGTCATACCACTGTTAGAGGTTATTAACAACTTTTAAACAACTGTCAGTAAACTTAAATGTTTCTGTAAGTGAGGGATTAATAGTCCTGACCTAATAAATATCTCAGTCACTGGGGCACCACTTATGGGCAAACCGTCAGTAATATCTGGCCTCTAAAGTCTTCATCTTGAGGAGTAACCAAGCAGCACACAACACTCTTGTCAGAGCCACCCTCCTCACTCCAGCCCAGGATCTAGAATTCACTTTGTCAGTCCTCCGGTGTACTATTTGTAAGGCAGTCTTCTCTTGTCTCTCGTTCATATTCCTTATGTTTTTCCCCTAGCTACCCCATATGCATCTCAAAATATGCTGTCTCCATCATGTCTAAAACCTGCCCTTTATTTTCCTGTCTTCTCTGTTGTGTGTATTTTTAAAGGAACACAATGACAACATTGGTCTTATGCATCAAGGACAGAAGATATTTTCCAGATCAGCCTGATACAGTCAATCAGAACATTATGCCCAATTTCAGTCCTAGTAGAAGTAGAAGCCAGTGTGAGCTTAGAGAGAAATCTGGTGCCTGAACAGCATTTGTTATTATTAAAGAAGCCCAGCATAAGAAGATAATGATGTTAGTAGAAAAGTAACACACTTATATTGGATTTATCCAGTTTGTGTGTCTTTCCAAGCTCTGGGAAAGTAAATAAGTGTTGTTACATTCATTTCACAGGACTCTTACCTGTGAAACTCTAGTGTGGAAAGGTTGAATTATTTTATCCACATTTATAAAAGGTGCTTATGGCAGAAGTGAGACATTAATTCAGCTGCTTTTGGCGTCATGATGACTGGTCTTTATTTCCTCTTTTTCTCTGTGATTATAAGTCTCTAAATTATCATTAATTCTGAGAAGATAGATTTTTGGTTTCGTTTTTTTTTTTCCCCAAGGTAAAGAGCTCAATGTTTTTAGTGGCTGTGTGAGAAACATGGCTTAATCAGATGGTTCTAAAAACAAACCCAAGTGCATCCCAGTGACTTATTACCTTCTTTCTGGTCTTACTGCTCTTCTGAGTATTTGCCTCTGAGAAAAACACTCATTTGCTCTTCTCTCAGGTATGTGCGATCCTTGCCTCCTGTTACTGCCTCTGCTTGGGCCACATTCCTGAAACCTTTTTCTTGTTCCTTAACTCTCCACCCATAAAAAGAATGAACTCCTGCATTACCCCAAAGAAGAAAAATTCCTTTCTTAGAAGCACAGTAAGAAATAAAACCCAAATCTCAACAAAAACAATGGCCCTTTCCTATTGTGATGTGCAAAATGCTTTTCTGAGGCAAGTACCATCTCCCTCGATTTAACTCAAGCTCATTTGCAGGCACTCATCTATTCATAGTGGATGGGCAGTGAGCAGAAACAGGGCTGCCTGTCACCAAGATGAATAGACAGATGGTGGGATAAAAATGGTCATTTATGGTCCGAGTCAGGGATGCCATTTTTAAGGTCAGGCCTTCATCTTGTAGTGGTCAGGAGGAGGAGGCCTGTGATGATGATCAGGATGATGACAGTGCATTTAGAATGGTGCTGCTATTTGTTCATCATGTTTTTTTGCACAAGACGTACCAATTTTAGCAAACACAGGAGGAAAGAAATCGAGTTAGCCCTACAGCAGTATCTGAGGATCTTATCTGCATCGATGACTCTCTTTTTACCCGCTACACATCAGAGTTTAGATCCTGAAATGAAAGCCATTTGATTTTTGGGGTATTTTTGTTGGTTTTTTTTTTTTCCTGAGGAAACAATGAGTACTTCTTACACATTTCTGAATTTCTTCCCATCTCTTGTTGAAAAGACAACATCTAACTCCATAACAGATTTACCTGCAAGTTTGAGACATGCATTAGTTAGAATGGCCAGATCCTTCCCTGGTGCTTAGCTCAGTGTGACATATCTTTTATGAAAGTTGTTTTATTTGTAAGTTTGGCAGGCATCACTATCCTCAGATGACTGAAGGTGATTCTCACTTGTTAAACTTCACACTTCAAAAAAAAAGGCCTACTCCCTTCCCCCCCCCCATCTGCAGCCTTGTGCAAATTAATGCCAGATCACTAACACACTCTTTAGGTGGTGAAAGTTGATGTAGATTCACAAAACATAGACATGACGTGTTGATTTACCTTGAACTGAGACTGAGTATAAAAAAGTTCTAAACATCTCCAGCAAGTGCATAATTAGATTTCTCTTCATTAGCCACCTTAGAAAAGGCTATCAGTGTTCAATGCATTTTCCTTATCAACTGGAGACTAAAACTTGACTTGAACCAGAAAAGCAATATTTACTTATGAGTTGGAGATATGCGTTATATAGGAAATTAAAAGTAGATAGCTCTACAATCTTATAAAAATAAAGGAGGAGGAAGGCTGATAAAAAATAAAGAAACATTTTTCTTGCAACTGTGTTTTACATATGACCTCTTAAGAATGTGATTAAGAAACAAAAACACAAAACCCCCTTCCTTCTGTTATACGTCATGTACCTCTATTCATATAGAAACAGTAATTTGGATTAGTGCTATGTTAGCCCATTCTAAAATGAAAATCTGCATTCATGTGTATTTAGGTTTAAATATCAGAAACCAAGTTTAGCAATGTGATGTGAGGAAAAGGGTTCCTTTCCAGAATGGGAGCTAAATCAAGCTGTTCTAATCTGATCATGGTGCTATGGCCACATAGAATTTGAGATTGGAAAGAAACAAAAGTTTGTGTGACCTAGAGTAATTTTTAACACAAGGTAAAGAAGAGAAAATAGAACATATGGCTCTGCCTCATTGTGTGCATGTCCACACCAATGGCTCATTTGACTGGTTAGGTACCTACGTTCTCTCTGTCCATCATGACCAAAAGAAAGAGAACACCAGCCTGTGTGGATATTACCTAACCTGAGTTAGGTAAGTCCTGAGTTTGGACTGAGTCCACGTCTTCCTCCTTCACTGTGGAGCAGGGAAATGCAGTTCCAAATCGTTAGATGTCATGTTTTCTTCCCTTCACATTTCCTCTCCAGTGAATGATTTCTCTCAGTAATTTCCACTACAGTTGCTCCTATTTTTTGAGGCTGTTCAGAGCAACATAACAGCTTCTCCAAGGCAGAATGAGACCCTCTGGCTGCATGTTTCCATGACAATAGGACAAACAACTGAAGGAGCCCATTGCTTCAATAACAGTTATTAAGGAAAAGATTGTGTCACCAGTGAAGTCAGCCTCACCTGGTGACTAGCGGTACCTGTCCCCATGTGCTTCTTCACTACCACCTCCTGGTGAGAAAATATTTTTATACAAGGCATAAACCACTTCCTGGGGAAAGTATTATTGTCTCATTGGACAGAATCCAGTACTGGAGGAGGCTGCAGTTTATCAGCTTTGTCCTCACCACTCTACTCAAAGTGTCTGTGCTGTCAGGGGGATTGATGGAGTTGGGAAAGCCCCCAAACCCATATAACTTGACTTTAAAGAGAGGCTGTGAAGCTCTTGCAACCAAGACTAACTTTCAGGAAGACATGCAGAGAAAACTACTCTGTCTCTTTGGTGGATGACTTTTATCATGAAGCTGCACAAAGTCATTACTGAACAAAGGCACAAATTTGCTGGAGATTGGAGGGGGGAGGAAAGAGGAAAGGACCAACAACAATAACAATAGAAATAAAACACGTGCTGCTCTTTTTTCTCTTCTGAATCTTTTGGAGGATCTCCTGAGGACTGGAGGCAGCTGCGGAGGTGTTGTGAGAACAGCACAGTGCACAGGACCCACCTGTAAATTAACTCAGGTTAAGCACTGCAACAAATGGTAATCCTGGGACTACATATACTCATAAATTCACCTGGATATCTCTTGCAAGAGTCTTTATATTACAGAGCAGTTTATTCTGTGAGGTTTAGGGCAAACAACAAGGAGTGGAGACAATTGGGATCTCATGGTAGCTCAGCTAGTAAGTTGCAGGATAAACTCCTGCCTGCCCTGTGAAATTACAAGCAAAGCAGAACAGAAAATAGCTGTCTCTGCACAGATGAATGGGTTCATGTGGACAGGGCTGTACTAGCGGTCTAGGTTGTTGCTTGGTGAGCTTGGTGCTGCTGTGGCTGGCTCACTAACCATGCAAGAGTTTGCAGACTGCTCAGGTGTATCTACATGGGACTGCTGCAACTACAGTTTGTGGATCTTGAGGCTTCATACAGCATCTTGCATAGTGAGCAGCCTCACATGGAAATACCCGTTGTCAGTAACATTGTGGTGCAGTAGTGTATGTGAGTATGTGGGGTTTTTTTTAGCCACTACATAAATAGAATCAAGGAAAATATAATGTAATATAAATAAAAACAAATGGCTCAGTCAACTCATCTTTAATATTTTGCAGTGTGACATCTATTTTGTCTAATGGAATACGACTTTCATACACCAACTGGAAATTTAACCTTGGCCAAAAGTTATGATGTACATTACAAAACACTTTTATTATGTTACAGTGTATTGTTGTTGGTTTTTTAATCTATTGCTAAGCCCCTAACAGTATGTCTGTGTCGATGAAACTCATCTGTCAAAAGCACAGTAGGGACATTATTATGCAAATGTAACTGGGTCTTCCTTTTGTGGAATTGGGGGTGGGAATTTAATATAGTGTCCTAATATTCCAGTCAGGGGGAAAAAAATGTTTATGAAAAATTTTTCTTTTTCTTCAGTCAGAAAAAAGATCTGACTGAATCTGTTTTTTTAAAAAGTCAGATCTTTCTCCTTCTTTCAGAGTTAATGATACAGTTTCTAATAAAAAATAAAATAAAATACATGAGAGACTTTTTTTTAAGTGCACCATGAGACAGATAGGTCATTAATATCAGCACTGCTATCTTTTCTATATTACACTCATATTTCAATAACCTACATTTTGGGGATATGCTTTTTTTTAACAGATGCCATTTTGGATTATTTCTTTATTAGGGTTTGTTATAAAATATGCACAAAGTATGTAGATTTTTTGGAGAGGCGTGGATGAGGAGGAGATTATTTATTACAGTCCTTAAACATCAGCCAAAATCTATCCATCTAAATTATCTTGCCTTAGACACGTTCTTCCATTATTTGCAAAATTAAGCCATTTGTCCCTGTGCAGGAAATGGGCTAAAATTGAAATAGCCACTGTGTGAAATGAAGTATCTGCATAGCCTTCCCCTGGGCAAGCTCCCAGCCTAAAGTACAGGTACCAGGAGGTTGGTCCCAATCTGATGCATGAAATGAAGTGTATGTCGCTCTCTAAACCCAGATCACCAGCTGATTTCCTCTCCTAAATTCCAAGACACCATCTGCTGAAATAACGAATGCCTCCACTGTCAGGCTTACAGAGATGGGAAAATGTTGCCATCTCCATCTCTGCAGATGGGGTGTTGAGGAGCAGAACAGCTGAGGGTGTGTTTGTGCTAAAGAATTAAGGTATATTGACAGCATAAGGGAGGCATACACATGCTGGCTACATTTACTCAGCACAGGTAATGTCATCAAGCAACAAGGGACAGCGGAAGCCTTAGAATGGACAATGATTATTTAAGGTCTGCTCACAGTCTGGACAATCCTTTGGATCCTGAGTCTTTCTTCCAGTTTCAGTAAGGTATGATGAAAGCTCTTCCTGTTTGGGAATCCTTCCTAATTTCTTCGCATTGGAAGCCACGCAAATGGCATGGATTTGTTGAGAGATGTTACCAATCACACAGACATCATAGTGGCCTGGTACATTCTAAAGAACCAATGGCCAGTACCAAGAGCAGGTCTGGCTATGTCCCATAGGATTTACAAGGGATTAGGTGTCTAATTCCAAAACAGCAACCAAAAAAGCATGACTTCACAGTATCTTTCTTGTGCAAACTCTTTCCTATTTTGATAAAGAAGTTTTTTAAAATATGTGATTAAAAAACCCTGTTTGCTTAGTGCATTCACCAGGACAGTGGGAAATACTAGTCTGTGGTTGGTTGGTTGGTTGGTTGGTTGGTTGGTTGGTTGGTTGGTTCTACCCAGAGTAGTTTTAAGCCCTCAGATACCAAAGAAGACAAAACCGCTCACATACCCAGCCAAGATCAGTGGAGTGAACATCCATCTCTGGTTCCAGGCTGGTCACTGCACAGAAAGGAATGCAACAAACACCTACTGCCACTTGCAACAGAAAAGGGAAAATATTTAACTTGGAAATGCTTCTCTCAGCCTTCAAGTTTCTAGTGGTCTTAGAATGATTCAGTTTGCTAATATAAAAGGCCACTGGATACCTGTATGCATTCTCAGACTTGGACTGATACATCTAGGTCTTGAAGATACTAAACAGCTAAGTGTGTGTTTCACATCTAAGTCACTTTCAATAGACATCTTCAAAGCATTTGACAAATATTCTTATGCTAGAGAAGGGCAGCTTTTATCCAGAAATTAAAAAAAAGGAAGTGTCCACCCAGGAGTACATATATCATCTAAATCTTTCTGACGTGATTTGAAGCAATTTCATTTCCTTCCCCAAAATCTGAACTAATAAAGGATAATTGTTGATAGGTGGGATGCTTGATGTCCATAGTCGAAATGTTCTGTATCCTAGTGACTGAGAAAATAAGTGAGAAAAATGGAAACCCTACTTTATAGTCACAGTCCCTATTTATTAGTTTGTGGTATAGGCAAGGATTTTATCTCAGTACTTGCATATTACGGTACACAGAAATGGCAAATAATGAATTGGTTGGATGGTTGCATACAGAGAGTAATGGTCGATGGCCTGATATCCAGATGGAGATGTGGTGTCTATCACAGGTCCATACTGGGCAGCATAGTGTTTTCATCAATGATATAATGTGGCAATTGAGGCACGGGTTTGGGCTGCAGTAACAAAACCAGTTTATTATGCACAAGCAAAGCTTTATATAGCCTTATCTGCCCATTAGCGAGCTATCTCAGTGATTTTCCACCCTGAAGTCTCACAGTACAGAGATTCAGTCTTACAGTTACAGCAATTCGGCATAAGTCTGCTTGCTACAAATATTTCTCTTGTCTAGCACCCCAAAAGTCCTGAAAGTTATTTTGCAGTTATCTCAGCATTGTGTTCTCTCCTCCTGCTTAACTGTCCCAAGGTTTCTTACCAAGGAGCATAAGGATATCGGCCATATTATCCTGCACGTACTCAGTGGTGAATTCTTCCATTCCCACATCTCCCCCTTCTTTGTTTATGACCATCACTGATTTCAAAGGATAGTTGTTATATAATTTGTAAAAGACTTGGCAAACATGATTATACCTAGAAATCTACCAACAAAAGTAAAGCAGTTTTAATTAAAGCTTTTTGCCAGCCCATTAGTCCCCACCCATTTAATAAGTCTTCAAACCAACCCCATCCATTGTCCACTTGTAAGTTTTGGATTTCTTTGTTAAGTTTGATGTACAGATTTTGAGTGGTCTGACAAATTCATACAACACATGCCCTCAAAGGTTACACAAATGTCAACCTTCACACGGCCCAATAAAGAAATTTCTTGTGGCTCTATTCCTTTTTGAGATAAATGGCTTACCTAGGCATCTAAATTGTCTGTACATGTTATACTATTGGTACATATCTGACATGTATGTTTGTGGTCTGGACACAGCTTTGTTACATCATCTATCGGCAAACCTACTAAACAGGTACTAAATGGATTGGTTAATGTTGTTGCCAACAGACATAAGGAAACTTGTCCAGTAGCATTGGCTAAGGTTACCCATACTTTGTCTTTTGGCTGGAGTGGAATCAAATATGATTAAAATTACCAGTAAAACTTGCATTTCCAGTCGAATCATTTCCTGCATTTCCGGACTATGGTATCATACAGTAGTTAGTTCTTTAAGCACCTTCTTTGTTTCTGTCAAATACAGGCAAATGCACCAAACTGGCATCCACTCAGGTCCACAATCTGTGGAAACACAAGCATAACCTCTTCCTCACGTTATCAAAGGATATAGTCCTTCCAAATAACCACTTTCTACATTTTTATCATTACTGATGCTTTACCAGCAGTGGTTTGTTGATCTGGCAAAAGTGAAAAAAGTGTTTAAATAAAGGAGGTGACTTATCTAAATAATCTAAAAAGTTACGAACATAAAATACTTTAGCCATTCGTTCCTGAGGACACAACTGTTTGATTTAACATTTTTGTTCTTTCAACTTATGTTTAAGAGTATTATCTGTATGTTCAACTAGCGTTGTCCAGTCAGGGAGTGTTGCCTCTTGTATGTCACATGTTGAAAAAAATGACATGCTGATTGTGAAATATATATATTTTTTCAGAAATGTTATCCAGTTTGATCCTACTAGGTACACCCAAAACTGTAAATGCAAGAGCAAATGTTTACAGATATTTCAAGATTTTTCTCCTGAGTGACATGGGTAAGTTCCACTTGAGTGGAGGCTGGCTGATGTTGTGCCAATCTACAAGAAGGGTCGCAGGGAGGATCCAGGAAACTACAGGCCTGTCAGTCTGACCTCAGTGCTGGGAAAAGTTATGGAACAGGTGATCTTGAGTGCTATCATGAAGCACATGCAAGAGAACCGGGTGATCACACCCAGTGAACACTGGTTCAGGAAAGGGAGGTCTTGCCAAACTAATATGTTCACCTATGACAAAGTGACTTGACTTCTGGATGAGGGAAAGGCTGTGGATGTAGTCTTCTTGGAGGAGGCTGAGGGGAGACCTTATTGTTCTCTACAACTACATGAAAGGACGTTGTACTGAGAAGGGAGCTGGCCTCTTCTCCCAAGTGACAGGGGACAGGACAAGGGAGAATGGCCTCAAGAACTGAGCCAGGGGAGGTTCACGCTTGATATCAGGAAAGAAATTTTCACAGAAAGGGTCATCGGACACTGGAACAGGCTGCCCAGTGGTCTGGTTTAGTCAACATCCCTGGAAGTATTTAAAGGACGGGTGGATGAGGTGCTGAGGGGCATGGTTTAATGGTTGATAGGAATGGTTGGACTTAATGATCCCACGGGTCTTTTCCAACCAAGCAATTCTTTGATTCTGTGTGTGATTCTGTGACACTAAGCTGGATGGAAGTGATCAGTCTGCTGGGGGGTAGGGAGACTCTTCAAAAGTATCTGAACAGACTGGACCACTGGGATGAGACCAATGGTGTGAGGTTTAACACGGCCAAATGCTGGGTCCTGAACTTGGGGAAAAACAACCCTGTGCAGGGCTACACATTAGGGGGAAAGTGGCTAGAAAGCTGCCTGGAGAAGAAGGAACTGGGGATGTTAGTTGACAGTGACTGAACATGAGCCAGCAGTGGCCCAGGTGGCCAAGAAGGCCAATGGCATCCTGGCTTGGATCAGAAACGGCGTGACCAGCAGGTCCAGGGAGGTGATTCTCCCTCTGTACTCAGCACTGGTGAGACAGCACCTTGAACCCTGTGTTCAGTTCTGGGATCCTCATCACAAGAAGGATGTTGAGGCTCTGGAGCAAGTCCAGAGAAGAGCAACAAAGCTTGTGAAGGGGCTGGAGAACAAGTCTTATGAGGAGTGCCTGAGGGAACTCAGGTTGAGAAGAGAAGGCTGAGGGGAGACCTTATTTCTGTCTCTAAGTGCCTGAAATGAGGTTGTGGAGAGGAGGAAACTAGCCTCTTCTCTCAAGTATTAGGGGATAGGACAAGGAGGAATGACCTTAAGCTCTGCCAGGGAAGGTTCAGACTTGAAGTCAGAAAAAAATTTTCACAGAAAGGATGATTGGACACTGGAACAGGCTGCCCAGGAAGGTGGTTGAGTAGCTATTCCTGGAGGTTTCAGAAGGTGAGTGGATGAGGTGCCAAGGGACATGGTTTAGTGTTTGATATGAATGGTTGGACTTGATGATCCTGGAGGTTTTTTCAAACCAAGTGATTTAGTAATTCTGTGACTCTGTGATGAGATATACACAGCTCCTGAAAAAGCATCTACTGAAACATGGACATATTTCAACCAATCAAATCTAGGGACATGAGTAACATCTGATTGCAGTAAGTCTAGGGCTGTTAGGCCCTGGGGATTCATTCCTCCTGTTTTATATGAAGGAACAAGAGCCTAAAAACCTGGAGAAGCAAGAATGAGATCCCTGGTTTGTGTAGGGGTTAAAGCAAAAGCTCTCTGTAATGCTTGAGCATTTTGGTGAAAAAAAAAAAAAAAGAGAAATGTGAGCTTGCTAAAAAACATTAGGGACAACCTGGACTGTAAGAGTTAAAGAATCTGCCCTTCAGTTACGTTCTACGAGTGGTCCAGGTGAAGTAGTGTGTGTGCGAATGTGCATAATGAAATACGGAGAATGACGGTTGTTCAATAACTGTAGAAGAGTTAATGTAAGTTTATACAGATGTGGGTTTGTAACTTCCCACAAATATGTGCCTTCTAATCTTTGAACAAAACCTGCAATATAAGCAGAATCTCTAAAAATGTTTATGGGTTCTGACTATTTTTTAAATACTCTAACAACAGCTGCAAGTTCTACAATTTGTGGTAAACCTGAAACTCTGACAACGTCCTATAACCATTTTTGACTGTATTTGTCTTTCCAGACAATAACCAATTGCCTTTTTCATCCAGAGCCATCAGTGAAAACTTTCAGTGCCTCCAAAGGTATATGACTGCACTTAAGAGCTTAATACAAAACAAAGTTCTGTTGTAGTAATTTATGTGCAGGGCTATGTACACTCAATTGACCTCTATAATCCACCACAGTGATATGAAAATGCATGGACATTTGCATGAACCATTGCAACATTTGATTTGACACCAGTAAAATTATGACAGGTGGCTCCTGTCCGCATAACAGGACAAGGCACTGTCTTCCCCTTATGATTAAAATTGCAAACATTTCTGGACAAGTCAAACACGTTTTTTGCATCTGATGTGGGAGAAAAAAACCATTCAATGATTAATAAGGAATCCATTAATGATGCATCCCACTGAAATAACAAAGCATATGGTTGTGATGGTGGACTAAAGATAATAAATTGAAAAGGCAACTCAAGATCACATTGAGCAGCTTGCTGACTTGTAATAGCAACAGACACTCTTCCAATGCTACCTGAGCATCATCAGTTAATTCTCTTGGAAAGGATAAACCAGGGTCTCTGTACAAGAGACAAAATAATGGATGCAGCTCCTGGTTTGTTATCCTCAACAATGGTCTAACATAATTGATAGCCCCTAATAATTTCTGTAAGTCACTCAATGTTTTTACTTGATTCTGTAATTTAACCTGTTGTGGCACAATTGTTTGTTCAAAAATGTGCCAGACTAAATATTGTCATAGTGGCTTTTGGTTTTTTACTGGTGCTATTCGCAACCTGGCCTGAGAGATATACACCTTGGTTAAAGATAAAGCCTTTTGCATTGTCAGAGCATCTTCTGCCACAATTAAAATATCTTACACATAATGATAAGTAATTGCTTGATGGTCTTGTTCTCAGACTAGGCTTAAAACCCTGGCCACAAACCATTGACAGATAGTTAGGCTATTTTTCATACCTTTAAGCAAAACCACCCAAAGGTACCATTTAGCAGATTTGCCAACATTCACTGGGTGAACAGATAAGGCAAACTTTAGAGCATCACAAGGATCTAGACTGATAGTAAAGAAACAATCTTTTAAGTTAATTATATTTAAACACAAGTTTTGAGGAAATATTTCAGGAGAAGGCATTCATGGTTGCAATGCTGCCATATCTTCCATAACATCATTGGCTGAACGTAAGTCCTGCAAAAATTTCCACTTTGCACTTTTCTTTTGGATCACTAATACAGAACTATTCCATGGGCTAGTGGTGGTTACAATATGACTAGCATCTAATTGCTCTTTGACCAATTAATACAAGTGGCACAACTTTTCAGGAGGCAAGGACCACTGCTCCACCCAAAGAGGGGTCTCTGATTTCAAGTTAACTTGAGTGTGGCTTCCATCTCAGTGGCCCTTAAGACAAATTTGAACCAATAACAATACCCCACTGGTACATGCAATCCTGTCCCAACAAAGTAATCGATGTTAATTAGACAAAGGGTCAGAAGGTGTCTATATGCCCCTCCAGACCTTTAATCTGTATCAGCCTTTTACTTTGCAAAGGTAACAAATTTCCCTTGATACCCAACAATGCTTGTTCCATTTGCACAACAGGCCATTCCTGTAGCCATTTGGCTTCTGCTATCACAGTAACATCTGCACCACTGTCCAAAATTCCAGCTAATTCAATAGTCTGTCCATGCCCATATAATATACACTTAATCAGGGGGCAACCTGTAGTCACAGTCTGTGCACACATGCATTGTGGCAGTCCTGTAGAATCAAAACTAGAGTCTTCTCTGTCCATATTCAAAACTTGAGGTGGAGAAGCTGTAAAATAAACTAGTTGTGCAACCTTAGTTCCTGCTGTTCTGCAGGAGCTGTGGGGGCATCTCTTCCACCTCAACTGGGTGCCCCAGGGTGGACGTGGGTGGCTGAGCAGCTAGTACCTTCTCTTTTAAACCTTTTTGAGCCTCCTTTATCACTTCATAATTAATTGTTCCCCAGTGAGGACTGGCATCTGATGCATGGGTCTGAGGAAATCTTGTAGCAGTTCGAGGTCCCCCTGCCTCTGTGTTTCCTTCATGATTTGTGCCAGTTTGTCTGGCTCCTTCTTGGGATCCATTGGACTGGGAACAAAGGGGTTGTTGGTAGTGGCTCTTTTACTACCCACAGGGGTTTTCAAAGTCTCAAAAAACATTTGCCATGGTCCTAAAAGACCGGTCATGAGTTCATCATAACAAGTGGCAGTATCTCACAATTTTACACCCATGTCATCCCGTGTTTCAGGGTCATAGACTGTGATAGATGTCATTGTAGGGCATTCTTTGGATGCCAAAATCAAAAGATGCTTTAAATTGTCTGATTTGGTCTTGGTGTTATCTTTCGCTGGGTTTTTAGTCATCAAATTCAGTAATGTTATTTGTTCATGGGAAACACTACTTCCCATCATTCCCTGCAGCTCACCTTACTCACTCCACAAAGGAGATTGTGGCCAGCTGACTCTTCTGCTTCCTTTCAGCAGCACTTAAGTTCTGCGGTGCTTGCCACTGGTCCAATCCATTGGATAACAACTGTTGCTCCTCACATGAGGGCACCATTTGCGGCAATTAAGGCACAGACTCTGTTCGGGAGCAATAACAAAATCAGTTTATTATGCACAAGCAAAGCTTTATATACCCTTATCTGCCCCATTAGCCAGCTATCCCAGTGATTTTCCACACTGAAGTCTAACAGAACAGTGATTCAGGCTAGCAGTTACAGGGATGTGGCATAACTCTACTTGCTACAAATGTTTCTCTTGTCTAGCAACCCAAAAGACCCAAAACTTCCTTTGCAGTTATCTCAGCTCCATGTTCTCTCCTCCTGCTTAACTGTCCCATGGTTTCTTGGCAACAAGCATGAGGATATGAGCTGCACTATGCTGCATGTACTCAACACTGAAATCTTCCATTCCCACAACATAGACAGTGAATGTGCCCTCAGCAGATGACACCAAACTGAGTTATGCTGTTGTCACACCAGAAGGACAGAATATCATCCAGAAAGACTGAGATGAGCTGGAGAAGTGGTTCTGTGTGGACATGAAGGGTTTCAACAAGGTTAAATGCAAAGTCTTTTGCTTGAGTTGGGGCAATTTTAGCTTCCAATACTGGATGAAATGATTGAGAGCAGCCCTGCAGAGAAGAATTGGGGGGTGTTCATAGATGAGTAGCTCAATATGAGCCCATTCAGCCCAGAAGGTCAACTATATCTAATGGGACATATTCCTGCCCATGGCAGGGGTGTTGGAACTAGATGGTCTTTGAGGTCCCTTCCAACCCTAACTATTCTATGATTCTATAAGTCTATGAGTCTATGAGTCTATGATCCTGCAATGCATCAAAAGAAACTTGGCTAGCAGGATGGGAGATGATTCCCCCCTCTACTCCTCTCCAGTGAAACACCTACAGTGTCCAGTTACAGAATCCTCAATATAAGAAGGATATGGAACTATTGGAAAGGGGCCCAGAGAAGGGCTTCAAAGATGATCAGAGGGCTAGAGCACCTCTGCTATGAGGACAGAGTTGGGGTTATTAAGCCCGGAGAAGACAAGACTCCAGACAGGCTTTATAGCAATCTTCCAGTACCTGATGGGGCCCTAGAAGAAAGCTAACAAGGGACATGGTGACTTTTCCTCATTCATAGCTGAATCTCACTCCACTCAGCCAGTAACATATGCAACTTGGTCTGTACATCAGCAAAACCAATTTTCACTAGCTGACTGAGCAGACTTACAGCATCCCCAAGCTTCTATTGCTCCCAGCTCCCTGCTGAAGGAGGTGCATAGCCCATCTCAAAATGTTCAGCTCAAAGGTAAGCTGTCTTAAGAGAAGGGAAGATAGCTAATGTTCCTTGTGCATGCTTTTCACTCCTGCTTTCCACAGATGCCTGTTTTTGCAGATATTTCTTAATTTAAAGTTTAATCAAAATTTATTTTAACATCTAAGCCCTTATGTGACATGAATATCTCTAAAGACTAAAATCCAGATCTATAGGTAGCTCCAAGTCTAAAAATACTTACCTGTTGTTAGTCCAAAAAGTTAAGTAACTACTAATTCTCCTTCAGGGGCAGATATTAAACCAGGCTGTGGTGGAACATTTCAGGAAGGAGGATGTGACATGCTTTCACATGCTACTCATGGACATAACACAAGGTAGAGAAGACTAAGTGTATTGTTCAGTAGTAGGAAATGCTGAACACTGGCTTCTGAATCATTTGAAATGCCCTGATAATTGATTGGGACCCATTTGATAGGTGACAATGAAAGAAAGGGCAAAAATGAAAGGATTTCCTTGCTAATACTGAAGCTGCTAGGAAAATATATGTTGGGGTGTGTGGGTTTTCTTTGAAGCAGTATCTTTTTTGTACAAGTTTTACAATTTTTTAAACATACATATTTTAAATATTTTGATTCAGCATGTCTCGTGGGTGTTTCATGGAGTCACACATTTCACAGGTTATTGGATACTTCAAGTATTCATTCACCTTTATTGGCTGAATTGTCAGGTTGAGCTACGTTTCCCATTGTACCTTACAATTTCTACAAAATAGCAGAGGAAATACTAAAGCAAAAGACTCTGAACTCAGCTAACAATCGCAGATACTGTTCAAGAGAAAGATTTTTGAATAAAGATATTTATGTTTGTTGATATAATAGTTAGTTGGGGAAGAAGGAGTTGTTCCAGAGAGTCATTCTTGGTAAATGAAAATTCAGTATTTTCTTTATTAAAAAGACTGCTTTTACAAAATATTCTATTGTGATACTCCATTAAGTGATAATGTTATTAGTATTAGCATTAGCATTAACATTAGCAGTGGTAATATTTAGTAGTGTATTATCTTTTTACCATTGCCTGACAGTTACTTTACTGTANCACAGACTCTGTTCGGGAGCAATAACAAAATCAGTTTATTATGCACAAGCAAAGCTTTATATACCCTTATCTGCCCCATTAGCCAGCTATCCCAGTGATTTTCCACACTGAAGTCTAACAGAACAGTGATTCAGGCTAGCAGTTACAGGGATGTGGCATAACTCTACTTGCTACAAATGTTTCTCTTGTCTAGCAACCCAAAAGACCCAAAACTTCCTTTGCAGTTATCTCAGCTCCATGTTCTCTCCTCCTGCTTAACTGTCCCATGGTTTCTTGGCAACAAGCATGAGGATATGAGCTGCACTATGCTGCATGTACTCAACACTGAAATCTTCCATTCCCACAACATAGACAGTGAATGTGCCCTCAGCAGATGACACCAAACTGAGTTATGCTGTTGTCACACCAGAAGGACAGAATATCATCCAGAAAGACTGAGATGAGCTGGAGAAGTGGTTCTGTGTGGACATGAAGGGTTTCAACAAGGTTAAATGCAAAGTCTTTTGCTTGAGTTGGGGCAATTTTAGCTTCCAATACTGGATGAAATGATTGAGAGCAGCCCTGCAGAGAAGAATTGGGGGGTGTTCATAGATGAGTAGCTCAATATGAGCCCATTCAGCCCAGAAGGTCAACTATATCTAATGGGACATATTCCTGCCCATGGCAGGGGTGTTGGAACTAGATGGTCTTTGAGGTCCCTTCCAACCCTAACTATTCTATGATTCTATAAGTCTATGAGTCTATGAGTCTATGATCCTGCAATGCATCAAAAGAAACTTGGCTAGCAGGATGGGAGATGATTCCCCCCTCTACTCCTCTCCAGTGAAACACCTACAGTGTCCAGTTACAGAATCCTCAATATAAGAAGGATATGGAACTATTGGAAAGGGGCCCAGAGAAGGGCTTCAAAGATGATCAGAGGGCTAGAGCACCTCTGCTATGAGGACAGAGTTGGGGTTATTAAGCCCGGAGAAGACAAGACTCCAGACAGGCTTTATAGCAATCTTCCAGTACCTGATGGGGCCCTAGAAGAAAGCTAACAAGGGACATGGTGACTTTTCCTCATTCATAGCTGAATCTCACTCCACTCAGCCAGTAACATATGCAACTTGGTCTGTACATCAGCAAAACCAATTTTCACTAGCTGACTGAGCAGACTTACAGCATCCCCAAGCTTCTATTGCTCCCAGCTCCCTGCTGAAGGAGGTGCATAGCCCATCTCAAAATGTTCAGCTCAAAGGTAAGCTGTCTTAAGAGAAGGGAAGATAGCTAATGTTCCTTGTGCATGCTTTTCACTCCTGCTTTCCACAGATGCCTGTTTTTGCAGATATTTCTTAATTTAAAGTTTAATCAAAATTTATTTTAACATCTAAGCCCTTATGTGACATGAATATCTCTAAAGACTAAAATCCAGATCTATAGGTAGCTCCAAGTCTAAAAATACTTACCTGTTGTTAGTCCAAAAAGTTAAGTAACTACTAATTCTCCTTCAGGGGCAGATATTAAACCAGGCTGTGGTGGAACATTTCAGGAAGGAGGATGTGACATGCTTTCACATGCTACTCATGGACATAACACAAGGTAGAGAAGACTAAGTGTATTGTTCAGTAGTAGGAAATGCTGAACACTGGCTTCTGAATCATTTGAAATGCCCTGATAATTGATTGGGACCCATTTGATAGGTGACAATGAAAGAAAGGGCAAAAATGAAAGGATTTCCTTGCTAATACTGAAGCTGCTAGGAAAATATATGTTGGGGTGTGTGGGTTTTCTTTGAAGCAGTATCTTTTTTGTACAAGTTTTACAATTTTTTAAACATACATATTTTAAATATTTTGATTCAGCATGTCTCGTGGGTGTTTCATGGAGTCACACATTTCACAGGTTATTGGATACTTCAAGTATTCATTCACCTTTATTGGCTGAATTGTCAGGTTGAGCTACGTTTCCCATTGTACCTTACAATTTCTACAAAATAGCAGAGGAAATACTAAAGCAAAAGACTCTGAACTCAGCTAACAATCGCAGATACTGTTCAAGAGAAAGATTTTTGAATAAAGATATTTATGTTTGTTGATATAATAGTTAGTTGGGGAAGAAGGAGTTGTTCCAGAGAGTCATTCTTGGTAAATGAAAATTCAGTATTTTCTTTATTAAAAAGACTGCTTTTACAAAATATTCTATTGTGATACTCCATTAAGTGATAATGTTATTAGTATTAGCATTAGCATTAACATTAGCAGTGGTAATATTTAGTAGTGTATTATCTTTTTACCATTGCCTGACAGTTACTTTACTGTAAATATTGTAGTTCAGATGAGAAATAAACTCTGATGTCTTCTTATGAAAACATGAGAGATCCATGGGTGAAAAAAATTACCTTTGTGACCACTTGAACTTTTCAGTGGGTCAGTATCTCCACATAAGTGCATTTCATATATCCAGGTAAGTGCCCCCTATCCAAAGGTCATTGTGTGGTGCCTTCCTGTGGTGCCTAGTGATGCCTTCCTGGTGATTACAAGTGAGAAGTGATAGCAGAGAGGTTTCATCCTATGGCATGTGACATTTTCTGGGCTGCAAAGGGTGCCTCAAACACTTTCATGCTTACACATGGGAAAGAAAAGATTGTGCTCTCTCAGTCTGGCAGGAAGGGAGAGATGCTCTGGGTTGGCAGCGGAGAGGCAGCAGATTGAGAGGCAGGTCACTCTGTCGGGGGAGAAGCATCTCTCCAGTGGTCCTGCCTTTCAGGTCTTTGAAGTTTTTCCTGTATTCATGTGAGCTGCAGTAGCCAGCTACTGCTTAATAACCCAGCAGCCTCCCAACAGATCAGGACCTGGTGATAGTATCCATACATATTTTTAAGCACTTGTGAGGCACATAGATCATAAGGAGGTGGTACAGGAACAGTGTTAGAAGCAGAGATCAGCTTTCATAAGGTCAGCTGTACTCCATGATTGGCACAGCAGCAGTTTCTGATCAATAACTGCAAGGAGTTATTGATTCAGCCACAAATCTGAACTCTTAATTACTGATATTAAATGTCAGAAACCTTCAGAGTTTAAGTCATATGTCTGTAATCTCTTATTCCTTTAGCTCTACAGTGGCAATCTTTGATCAAACTTCATGCAATGAGGGTCTCTCCTCAGCTCAGCTGCTGTACACCAGGAGTGTTGTGACTGACTTTGGTCTGTCTGTTCTGGATTTGCCTGTGGGTAGGGACATTGCGATATGGTTCATTGCAACTTCCTCCTGCATGTCACTCAAAACTAAAGAAGAATTAAAAAGAATAGCCCTCTTTTCCTGTTGGCAGAAGGATTACATTAGCCAGGGAAAACCCTGCTTTAAGCACCTCCTAACTGCCGAAGTTAGGAACTGAATTCTTCCTTGGTAGGTCCAATAGAAATATATCCACCTATGAAAAGAGAAATCCTGCATGTCTGTATTTCAATAGATACTAATCTTACGTACATATTACGAACACTTACGCAGAACAGGAAAAGACTTCATCATACTTTTTCTGGACTGACAGGTACATGTATGTTTACATGAGTTAAATGCACACAAGTGCCCTGTAGGCACTGTTATAGTCCTGGATTATTGCAGCGGGGGGCAAGTGAACCTCACGAACAAATCAATATGATTTCAGATGAAATCCTTTATTATGGGTTAATTCGTTGTTTATATAGACCAAACAGGCCAAACATGAAGTAAACATTGATTGGTCACTTCTGCCCTAGCAACCAGTCTTCCTTGGCAATTGCCCAACCCACATAACTTTGTTGCTAGATTGCAAACTCCTGCCCTCCATCTTTAGGTTACTTTATTAACATAACACAACAGAGTCATTTACCACTTTTGTGACTTCCCAGCTCCACCCTGCCAGGGTACTTAAAAAAACAATTTCTAACAATTCCCTCATTTTCCCTCTGAAAATGCATTAAAACACTTAGAACTACAATAACGGCAATCAAAACAAACAACACACAGCCTCAACAGCCACAACTCCTGGGGCAGAGAAACCAGTAAAAAAATTTTCTCAAAGTTCCAAAAATGTCCCATGCTCTATTAACAGACCATCTCAAGTTCTTCTTATGACGTGAGGTCCTCTTTCTCTGTCATTTTTCGTTCTTTCCAGGGCTTTATCCACTTTTGTGGCAGCCAGCGAGGTCCAGTATCTGGTAACACATAAGCATAGCCTCTACCTGTCATTTTTACTTCAGTGGGTCCTTTGCATTCCCCTGAGTCCCCGTCTTTGAATTGTACCCTGATGCCTTGCTGGTCCTGGCTATTCAATCCTGATTCAAGGAGTCCGTGATGAATTACAATAGGAGGGCTTGTCCTTGTTCCAGTTACAAGTAAAAAAAATAAAGCAATAGAAAAAGTAACACATCGTTCACTAGGGGGCAACACCTCTCCCCTCACCCCTTTTGTTTTTGCAAAAGTG
>WAAB01000703.1:21795-99038 GCA_013389865.1 Piaya cayana
TCCTCCCTGCGACCCTTCTTATAGATGGGCACAACATCAGCCAGCCTCCAGTCCAGAGGAACTTCCCCAGTCTTCCAGGACTGCTGGAAGATGATGGAAAGGGGTTTGGCCAGTACATCCGCCAGCTCTCTCAATACCCTGGGGTGAATCCTGTCTGGGCCCATAGACTTGTGGGTGTCCAGTTGAGCAAGTAAGGCTCTGACCTCCTCCTCTTGGAGACCTCCTGTATCTCTTCTAAATACTCTGGTTTTAGTGGGAAAATCCAGCATTTTGTTAGTCCAGGTAGCATTCAGATCTCACCTATATGCAGCCCATGTCCTCACTTAAATGTATTAATAAAACTTTTTATAGTGACTATTGGTTCAGATCCTACAAGAACACAGGGACTCTGCCACCTAGGTAGCCAAAGAAGACTTCAGCTTTCTATATACCTTTCATCTAGAAATCTAAAAGCATTAAGAAAAAAAGACAATTTGTGCTTCCTACTCCTTCCAAACAGTTTAACTGCATTTTACAGATACAGAAGCTGAGAAACAGAGCAGATGGAATGTGTGCCTGCAGCTCTGGCAGAGAAGAGAGTCTTGGTCTCCTCATTCTAAAGATGCAACCCCTGTACCCTCAAATATCAGTAAACTTGAAATCTGAGCTTTGCAGACTCCAGGTATTCTTCCCTGTACTAAAGAATTTTGAGCTTTGCTGTCAGCAAACACAGACAGGATGCGTAGCACAGCTGTGCACAAGCAGCATCAAACAGCATCCTCAGTCAGAGTCACTTTTGTCATTCATAACACAATGGGCTGAGAATATTCTGTTTACTTTATATCGTTGTACACTGCATTGTATTGTTTGCAAAGTGACAGATACACTTTATTTTATTTCTAGCCAACTGTGCATTTATTTTCAGGTGTCTAATAGAAATTCCAATTATTAGGTTCAGGTTGATTACTATACTCAAGAACCTAAAAAGGATAGAGGGGGCTTTGGGGCTTTTTGTATTTGATTTGATACATCATGGGTTAAAGGAGCAATTCTTTAAATGTCCATTGAAGCTTTTTATCTTTAAAAACCCCAAAGCTGTAGTTACTGGGACACACACACACAAAGTAGTCAGAATCGCAACAAACCCTGAAAAGTAAAAAATCACCTTGGCAATATTTTTATTTTTCCACAACAAACATGTCAAGTCCTATTCATTATTTAGGATATACTTTTTGGCCCCTACCTCATGCTTTTCTCTCATATGTTGCATGTGTTTGTTATTCATTAGCTGTGAAACAGTGTAGACATCTCTCCCTCTCCAAGACCTCCCAGCTACCTCTATCCGGCACCAAGTCCCTGGGAGGAAGGGAATCTATAGCTGCCCTGTCTGAGTCCTGCATCCAAACAATCCCAGTGTAAACTCTTTCTTGCTACAATCTTATGCTACTGTTATTAGCCATGGTGTGATTCTGTGCCTTAACACGACTGATGCACAAACACGATGTCACTGTACATCCTAAGATGTAGCTGAAAAAGGCAAGAAATGGTGATGATACTCCAGGGATCCATGAATGAGGACGTGCCTGTGAACCCAGAGTGTTGTGGGTTTGCCTTCACTGGTGGATTTCTCTCTCTATTAGCTGAAAAGCAGGAAGGAGACTGGACTGTCTATGTTTATTATTGAATGCAGCATCTTGTCTATGGCACTCTGTGCACCTGGCTCTGTTAGCACTCACCCACTATGTGTGTGTCTCTGGGATACATGCTTAGCTTCACTACCAATTGAACTGGCAACTGGTAAGTTCCTGAGCCTGGGTAGAGACCCTCGGTCCCTGAGCTGAGCTACATGTAGGAATAGCAAGGCAGAAGGGAGTCCTGGACTGGAGCAGGCAGCCACGCTCATCACTTAATAAAAGACACTATTATGAACCAGCCATGGCCTCTGAGAAATTCTCTGCTCATTTACAACCTCAGTGATGTCAGTAGAAATGCTAGAGCTGTAACACAAATACACAGTGTGAACAAGGTAATCTAATTAGTCTCAAAATGCGTTCAATCCTATTAATTGCTCAGATATAACTCAGTAAGCTAAATGCATTCTCCATGTATTCAGATGACCAAGCAGCCCTGTTCATTTGCAGTAAAGCACTGGATTTTGTGATATGCTAGTGCACTAGAGTGGAAAACATATTGCTGCTTCAACTTCTGAATAATTAACTCGTTTACTGAATTAAATATGAAAATTGTACCAGTCATATAGAATTTCTTATGCTATTTAATAATAGTCTCTTCAAAACACATCACATTACCCAACTGCATATCAATGTCTATTTTATTTACTACCCATTTTTCGTATGCAGCATTCTGCAGTATTTCTTACAGCCACATAAAAACCTCTGATTAAGTGGGAAGTGAAGGTTTTGACAGCAGACTACCGGGGTGTTCTCAGTTTGGAGGCATCTTGGGACTGTGGGTTAGGCTTCTTATCTCAATGAAAAAAAATGAAGGCAATAGTTAATAAGGTTTTTTAGGTAATAGAGGCTGGATTCCTGGGAAAAAGTTGTTTACACATATGCATCTGTCCACACCTCTTAGCATTAATAATAGGCTCCTACTGCCTGTGCAATGAGGAAGAGAAAATAAAGGGGGAAAAAAATAGGAAAAATAAAGGAAAAATAATGTGTATTTAAGGCTGAAGCTCCTATGCATATCCTCATTAGCAACATACCTGCCCATTCTCCCTAAGCTTTGTTACAAGAGAAGCTCCTCCATTCATGCATGTGGCAGCTTTACCAGTGGTCAAAGGCCCTGCTTCCATAAGCATAGTAGCATGCTGTTAACCAAACTATCAGGACTCAGAGAAAGTGATTTACTACAATGGTTCCAATCAAACTGAGGCCCTGTGCCTTTCTTTCCCCACCCCGGTCTCCCCTCCTCATTTAAATCTGTGCCAATACTTGGAAATTTGAAGGATAAATTCAGCACCACACCTCCCCACAGCTGCACCAACCAGTACCATGGAGGAGTCTGGTGGAGAAACTTTAGTTAACAATACTGTTTGCCAGAAAATCTGGGATGAGATTAAAAAGTCATCTCTCATCACTGGGAAAATTAAGGAGAATAATGCCAAAACATAATAAAAAAGCTGAGATATGATAACATGACATGGACAGCTATAGTGATGTATTGCCAAATACAGGATTTGTACAAGAACACGGTTTCATTTTTGAGAAATGCTCAATACTTTTGCATTTGGACAAAGACAAAAAACATCTGGACAGAATTTGTCACAGGGAGGAGCTGCAAAATACCTGCATAGAATATAAAACCTCATGTCTTTAGTAAAAGTTGAATTATCCATCTTGAAATTATGAACTTCTGACACTCATTTCAGAACTTGATGTGTATGCTCCTGGAAACATTAAATAGCAAGGCACAGATAACCATGCTGAAGAGAGAGAAAAAGGAATTTACCCTCTGTTAAGGTCCACTAAATAACATCACAGACCACAGAGCTATATCAATCCTTGCTGTAAACTGTCTTTGAGCAATTCCTATATTCTTCCAATTCATCTACCCATACTTCCCTTGTGATGTTCAAGCTTTTTGACATGATGAAGAATTAAATAACTATTACAATATAGTTGTTTACATAAATAACAAACACAAGAACAGCATATATTTGATGAAATGAAATTGTTTTCCCTTATGATCAAAACCACTTTGTCCTTAAAAACAAACAAAATATCTGGAAAACAAACCAAATTATGTTCTAGTGATCGTTAAAGGGTGAACATTATGCTTTAACAAAAAGAAACCAACAATCCTACCAACCCTGCTACAATTTTTATAATTAAGCTGAAAACAATAAAAATGTTAGCAATAAAACTCAGCCAATTCAGGCATTCTCTGCTTGAAGCTGAGAATCTGCCAACTCATAAAAAATTTGCATTTCCAAATGAAACATGGAATCCCTCTCTATATGATTAAAATTAAAAGAAATCCCAGTAGAGCTTGCAAAATATATGCCCATTGTTTAATTATGTTCTAATATTAGTGAAAGAATATCCAAGAACACTGTAGATAATTGTAGTCTAATCAGGTTAATGACAGAAGCCAAGGCCAGGACTAAAGCAAGTTGTTTGTTATCATTTGATATTTCTGGCAAATAGAGTCACTGCTGTTCATCCATTAAGCTCATATCCAACAAATAGAAACAACCGCTCCTGATATTCAGTACAGAATATTCTGCTCCCATATACAATCCTGCTGCTATAAAGTCATCATTGGTTTGAAGGAGGAAACCAATTTTTTCTCCATGGCTTCTGTTAAACCAGTACAGCAGTAAAGCTCCAGCTACACAGACCAAAACCTGGTCATAACATTTTTTTTTTAAATGGACATAATCAAGCTTGCTAGAGCTGATCACCGACCAGGTTTAAAAGGCCCGGAAGGCTTTTTTCTCCAGCTGGACTGGCAATTAAAGCTGTCTCTTCAAATATGGTACATATGAGTACTCTTTTTCTCACCATTTGCCTAGAGATTATGGGGAAATGAAAGATTTGCCGAGATCGGACTGAGGTGTGTATAAAACCAATAGCCTGTTTGGCCAGAAGGTATTATTTCCCTGCTTGCTAAAGACATTCCTGACCTGCAGGCCAGTAGCCCTTACTACAGTTTGGAGTTGTGAAATCCCTCAGATTGCTTCAGAGTCTTAATTCCCTCTGCAGCCAGTAGAGTCCTGAATGACATCTATCACTGAGAAACTTAAGGAATTGGTTGAATAACTCCAGGTTCTTCAGGCAGTGATGGTCTCTTCTCCTTGCATGGAGAGGTCAAAGCAGAGATAGAACTACTCTCTTTACTCCATCTGAAGACACCACTATACTTGTGCCTGGAAAAGCTCTCTGAAAGACTGCCTTTTCCCCAGGGAGCAGTCATTCTACTGATCCATCCTTACACATCTTTCTGCTATCCTTACCTCTTACAAGGTGTAATCCTTCATGAAGTACAACTAGAGTACATCTAGTGCCTCAGAACTCAGAAGGAAAATAAAACCAAGAAGTATCCTTATAATAATTTTGGAATTGTCAAAACTAAATAAATATATTCCCTTTACACATTTCTTCCACCATTGTTACTGCATTCAATAGACACAGAGAATTGAAGCCTCTTTGATAAGGAACAAACCAAAGAGTTTGCCAACAGAATCAGAAGTGAAAGGCTGGCATAAATACTCTGGTAAGGTTTGATAGTCTCTTTCTGCAACAGCACTGTATAATTTTAACTAGCTGAAATATGCTTTCAGTTTTCTTACTGACAGTGACCCATCTGTACAGTCTTCTAGTTTCCTTTGAGGATTTCTGAATAGTCATTCCTATACACCTTAAATGGTTACAATTATAGACTCCAAAACTGCAATGATTTTTCAGCCAACACACCATGAATGCATAACAGAAGCAGGTGAAAATGTGGTAGCGACAGCTGACCTGTAAGTCGAGTATAATATATTTAGTGTATTGATACTAGACACAGTGGTTTATTACATATTTTAGTTGGGGGGTGGATTATCATCTCATTAACAAGCTGAATAAAATTTAACTGAAACTAAACTCACTGAAAAAAAGGAATAGCCAACAAGACACAACATGGACCAAGATTCTAACAGAAAAGAGAACACATTAGGAGCCCTGACTTTCTATATAACATTTGAAAAAGATTAGGAAGCATTTCATAGCTACTTATAGCATGCTTAGATATACTGCAACAGTCAGCTTATGGTTATACCTCCAGCTCTCAGCTAGGTAAGAGACTCTAAATCCAGTCTGGCTTTGATCTTCAGGGAAACATGGCCTAGCTATCTCTCATCTCTGCTCCAAAATGACAGCTGCACTTCAACAACTGCTGAAGGAGGGATAGAAAAAAACCCCAAACTTACCAATCTATCCAGAAGAGACCATCAAGGGATCTTTTATGTGTAAATATTTCCTAATCTGAAGACAACTTAAAGGACAAATAATTTGTCTCACTATGTTTTTAATTACTCAGTCTAGACAAGCTGAACTGCAATTTATTTCAGCTGAGGTGAGCAAGAATATCAACAATATATATCTCTCCTGTTGAGACAAGTCTATATGCCCCTTGCCTTCTCTCCAAACACAATGGAGATAAATACTCTTCCACTCAAGGCAGTCCTTTCTTGCAGCCACAGATTTTATCATCCCATAAGGGCTTCTTCAAATTAAATCCCAGCAGGTTTCTAAGAACCCTGAGGTCCAAGAGCTCTGTCCCTGTGGGGCTTTTTACAATGTTTCTTGGTTTGCCACAGTGCCTACTCCTTGATGAAGGAGACACCTCAGAACTGGAAGATGAGAAGCTGCCTGTAGCTCTGAAAAACTGCTACGCTCACCCATGCCAAACTACTAATGCTGCAGGTGGAAAGGAAGCAGCACTAAAAGCAAAGTGCAGCAAGGCAGAAAGCATAAACTGATGGAGCTGGTGATGAAATCAGGTGAGAACAGCAAGGCACAAGATCATGAGCTGTTGCCGTTTTAGAATAAGAGGGCAGAATCATGACTGGATTGTAGATTAACTGGTAGCAGTAAATAAAATAAGGGAGAAAAGCATCTTCAGGGTAAATAGATATGACTAAAATAAGATGTATGATGTAGAATGGCTAAGATTTAACTCAAAGAGCAAAGCCAGCAAGAATGGGATCTAAAGATAGAAAAATGTTATGAAAATAAGAGAATAAGAGATGAATGCAGACTGATCGCAAACACTGCAGATATATGATACACACTCATAGAGGGCAGTAAATGAAATAACGAATACCAGGTTGGCTTCTGAAAACAAAAAGTACTGCCTGATACCTGTTTAATAATTCCTCCTTCAGTTTGCTAGCTGTTTAAGCAGTACTTGAGCCAAGACAAGTTTCTTTCTCTTGCCGTGGATATTATGCATTAACCATGAAGAAAATGGGAATTAGCAGGCCACATTGAGCCCTAAACAGAAGAAAATATTCTTACTGTAGCTCAAATCACTTGTTCAGTGAAGTCTGGTTCTGAATCTGGGCAGAATCTTAGTTGCTTGCAGCATTTTAGGATGCTTCTTGCACTGAACAGTATATACAGAACATGGTAGAGGGTTCTCAGTGCAAAAGGAACTAAAAAAAAATCAAGGTTGTAACTGTGTTAGGGAGTTTGTGCATAGGAAGGTGAGATGAAAAGGTAACCAAGTAGAGTAGGAGAGCCGAAAGGGCTCCTCACAGGACAAATGAGATAAACCTAAAAAGAGTGGAGAATGGCACGATTTAAGCAGGATGAATACTGGTCTCTTTCCCCACCTTTTCTCTCCTTCATTAATGCCTTGGGATCTCTTGACTGCAAAGGGGACAAACCTGCACTTCAAAACTTCTAAATCAAATCTCTTGCTTATTGTTTTCCTTCAGACTTCTTGACTCATCTGTACCCTACTGTGCAAGGAAAAAACAAGTGGATATTTTGAAGCTAATGAAGGGGCTGGAGAACAAGTGTTATGAGGAGTGGCTGAGAGAGCTGGGGTTGTTTAGACTGGAGAAGAGGAAGTAAAGGGGAGACCTTATTGCTCTCTACAACTACCTGAAAGGAGGTTGTGGAGTCGAGGGACCTGGCCTCCTCTCCCATGTGACAGGGGACAGGACAAGAAGGAATGGCCTCAAGCTCTGCCAGGGGAGGTTTAGGCTTGACATTAGGAAAAAAATATTCACAGAAAGGGTCACTGGACACTGGAACAGGCTGCCCAGGGAGGTAGTTGTGTCACCTTCCCTGGAGGTGTTTAAGGGACAGATGGACGAGGCACTGAGGGGCATGGCTTAGTGATTGATAGGAATGGTTGGACTCGATTCAGTAGGTCTTTTCTAACCTAGTGATTCTGTGATTCTGTCAATCCCTGCCTTAAAAATGAAAAAGGGAGATACACCAAAAATGGAGTCAGGGATCAGTAGCTGAAGATCTTGGAGAAGGGCTTTCTATTCTTCTTTCGGAAGAGGCAAAAATAGACTGTTGCTGATGGAAAAATCTGACCCTCATAGTACAGTTAACTGGGGTTTTTTTACTGCTGATTTAGTGAGCTGGAGCAACTTGCTGTGAGGCTACAGAAGTGCCAGAGATAGCACTGGGGGACCATAATAAAATCAGGAACAAGCCCAACAGCCTCTGAGGAGCAATGAGTTGATGAGCTCACACTGAATCAAATTCTGCCTAGTTGCACTTTGAACTTCCCTGTCACTGCACATTTTTCTCTTTCTGAAGATGGTAAAAATGCAGATCTGATTACCGAAGGCTCTTACTACTTCAGTGAGATCTGTTCTGAAATGAGCCCTCTTTTGACTTTCTAATTCAATGCATTCAGTACTTTGACTGACTACTTCTAGGAGCAATTGTCCTAATGATTATTAACTAGAACTTCCCCTAAGTCTTAGCAAAGAGTTAATTACTTTGTCTAAAAGTGTCATGCTAGGTTAGAATCTTACCCCCAACACAGAGCCCAGTGTGTCATGTGAGACCAAACTTCAATTCAACTGGCTTTGAAAAAGACACTCTGACTGAGCCCAGAATGAATCATAGAATGTGTTAGGCTGGAGGGGACCTTTAACAAGTCATCTGGTCCAGACCTCCAGCAGGAGCAGGTACATGTTTAACTCAGTCACATTGCTAAGAGCCCCATCCAACTTGACCTTGAATGTTGCCAGGGATGGAGCCTCCATCACATCCCTGGGCAACTTGTGCCTGTGCCTCACCACCCTCCCCATAAAAAAAAATTCTTCCTTATATCCAGTCTAAATCTGCCCTCCCTTATTTTAAAAACATTATGCCTTGTCCTGTCACAAGAGGCCTCACTAACAAGTCTGTCCTCAGCTTTCCTCCAGGTCCCCTTTCAGTACTGGAAGGCTGCTATACAGTCTTTACACAGCCTTCCCCAAGCTGAACATTGTCAATTCTAAGTTCATGTTTTATTTTTCCAGATTTTTTCCTTGGAATGTTTCCTGCAACAAATCCAGTGTGGTGTTTAGAAATTCAACTGACATGTGAAGACCTTAAAAATCTGAGGAATATCAAATTTCTTGAAAACAGGAGAGTAAAACAAAAGGAGGAAAATTACTTGAGAAGAGGCGAACACAGAGGAAAATATATCATTTGCAGAGCACTGCACCAAATGACTTTAGCACATGGGTGCACATTCATGTTTCTTCCCACAGAAAATGCCAAAGGACTTTTCCACAGCTCTGCTAAATGAAGACAGACTTTTCTACCGGTGAATACTTGTTAAGAGTTAGGGAGTTTTAAACAATTATCTACCCTGTTAAAACTGGTAACACATACTTCATGCAATCTGAGCAGCTCTCGAGAGAACACTTAAAAAGTATGTTATCTTTTAGGTTGGACTTGATTTGTTGATATTGTATACATTCTAGATCTACTCTTTTTTCTTTAATAATGAGGACAAAGGGAGTCTGGGAGTAACAGATTTGGCAATCCAACTGTAAGTTTTTAGCTGCTGAAATTATCTGGGCCAAGGCTAAACCATGACAATGATAATCTAGTGAGACCAGGATTAAATATGCATGAAGATAAGCCATAGCAAGTCTCTTCTAAAGCAACTGTTTTTGGCCACTTTGAGATACAGGATACCAGACTGCCAGATTTTATCCAGCATGAAACTTCTGTGTTCCTATCAATTTCTTAACTAAATCAGTGTGTTTACATCTTTTGGCTGAGGGAAAAACTTTACGATATTATTTACTTACTTACCTGCCCCTCCTCTGCCCCCCCTAGGTTTAAACAATATTTAAATAACAGTAAGTACATGTCTATTTTTACCAGGAAGCTATTTATAAATTCAGCTGTGATTCATGCTAAATAGTTGTTATTTCATTCATTGAATCCAACGAGTTTGAACTGCACAAGTTCCTTGAGCAGGATTTCAACCTGTAGCTCTTCCAAATTTCCTGATGGTCATAAATTCCATTAAAAAATTACCGTACTTTCCTTTATTATAGGGTTGTGGCATTCAATTGCCAAGGTTTTAGAAATAAAGGAATAAAAACCACCAAAACACACTGGACTAGAAAGTAATATGGCATCTGCATAGAAAACATTACCAAACTGAATAATTTTCCTAGTATTGCACGCTGGCCTTTGCACAGGATATGTATCGTCTCAGCCATATCTACAGTCACTCATTTTCGTTCAGTTTATTCAGTTTAAATCCCAGAATAATTAACTAAGCCTGTTAGATTAGTCAATCTATTATCTGTAAAGACAAAGAGACAGGAATTTAAAAATATAACTTGTTCAAGCCTGTAAATGGAGTCACTGAATGTCGTTAGATCAGTTCTGAAGAATGAGAGAAATCCTAAGGTTTTCCACTTTGTCTTTTCTGCCTTAAACTTCAAAATTCTAGTTTTCCCTGGCATACCTGAGCTGTGTCAGTATTGTGGATGTATTGATGAAGATATTGTATTGATTTTATGGTTCAGAATAATGATGCTTCTAAAATACGGTAAATATTTTGTACAGCATCAAGAATTTCTTCCTCTTTAGCCTTCATTTCCTGCAGTTTCCTCTTATAGTTTCCTTAAGGTGTCCAGTTTCAGCAGTTGCAAAGTCCTACAAATCATGTTGTTCCTGACATTTGGAATTTTAAATAAAGTCTTGTATTCTTTCCTCCTATATTCATGAATAAATAAAGAACATCTGGTTCTAAGTCTTCTTTAAAGACAAGTAAGCAAACAGCGCTGCATCCCTTGTGATCTAAAAGATGCACCTTAAAAAAGCACACCATATGCATTAAAAAAAAACAAACACAGAAAACAAAGGGGAAAAGCAACTAACCCTGAAAATAGTCTTGCTGGGTTTGGTACAGTCCAATTATTTTTTTAGATCTTGGTCTTGAGCAACACAGGCTGTACTATTGTGAAAGCCAACCTAGTCTTTCCACTTATATTTGATTATTTCACAAAAAACTAAGCTTCAGTGATTCCCACAGGTTTGCCAGAAAATTAAAGATCACAGAATCATAGAATGATTTAGATTGGAAGGGACCTTATAGACCACACTGTTCCAACCACTGTGCCATAGGCAGAGACACCTCCCTCTAGATCAGGGTGCTCACAGCTTCACTCAGACTGGCTTTGAACACCTTCAGGGAAGGGGCATCCACAACCTCTCTGGGCAATCTTCAGGTGTCAACCTATGTCTACCTATGCTACAGGCTTTGCAACAGATGCTCTCATCTAGTGTAATTATTCCATCCTAGTTCACTAGTGAACAATGCCTCTAACTTTGAAGCACAGATTTTAAAACTACTTTTGGAAGTTATTTGTTATATAAAATAAAAATCATTATACCATCACAATTAGAAGGAAGAACAGTTTGTTGACACTACAATCGAGTTGTCTTTTTTGAGCCACACTAAGAAAGGAAGCCACAGTGGTACTACACAACAAAGCAAAAAGGCTGATGAAGGGGCTGGAGAACAAGTGTTATGAGGAATGGCTGAGAGAGCTGGGGTCATTTAACCTGGAGAAGAGGCGGCTGAGGGGAGACCTCATTGCTCTCTACAGCTACCTGAAAGGAGGTTGTGGAGAGAAGGGAGCTGGCCTCTTCTTCCAAGTGAAAGGGGAAAGGACAAAAGGGAATGGCCTCAAGCTCCGTCAGGGGAGGTTCAGACTAGATATCAGAAAGAAATTTTTCACAGAAAGGGTCATCGGGCACTGTCAGAGACTGCCCAGTGAGTTGGTTATGTCACCATCCCTGGAGGTATTTAAAAGACAGGTAGATTAGGTGCACAGGGACATGATTTAGGGGCAGATAGGGATGGTTGGACTCGGTGATTTAAGAGGCCTTTTCCAACCTGGTGTTTCCATGTTTCTATAGTGATATCATAACATTCCACTGTCACAAAAAAACCTGACAATTTTCAGGCTTTGAAGGACAACCTCCCAGCCCCCTGCTCTATGGAAAGTCCACTATTCCATTAATCTTTTCCCATAGGCATATTATGATAGCTGTAATTATCATAATGAATGAATATAACAGTATTACTAAATATATTTCTAGTGCTACAACACATGTCTGAGTGACCTACAAGCTCTAAATAAAAATTAACTCTTACTTCTTAAAATTTTTCAGTCTTAGTTTAGTGTTAATAGTTTTACTAATAGAGAATAATCCGCTATCTTGCTCTGGAACTAGACATGAAACCGTTCAGATTAACATGAGAAATTGAGCTCAGTTTAATGGCAGTTTCACGTTTGCGAAACATTTCGGAGGGCAAAAGTTTAAAGAGTGGCTTGAACAACTTCTTGAGACTGCCCCGCATGTCTTGAGTCCCAGTGAGACACAGCTCAAAAGCACTTAGTAAATTTTCAGTTAAATTGGGAAAGAAGGAATGGTCAGATTCCAGAATAAAATTCTCTGGTGTGAGCAAATGAGGATAAGTGCTCTCTCTTTGATGCAACAGAAAAATCAGTGGAGAGATGCAAAAAGTGAATGATGAGCTAGAAAAATGATTGTCTGCAATCTGCTGTATGAATATGCAGGGAGTAAGATCACATTTCCACAGGTCAGAGAAAAGGAAAATGCAGTAACCTAGATATCACCTGATGAATCTACACAGCACCTTCTGCTCTGTGAATTGACTGAAAAGGTACTGACTTAGAGCTGCAGGGTAGAATGAGACAGAGAGGATGTGAAAATCTGCAGAGATAACTAAAGACAATCACTCATTTTGGGGGTTTTTTGGAACTACAGAGATTGAAAATCCTGCTTTAAACTGAAAAAGTCTTAAAAACAGGGTCTTAGATCATAAAACACATTAGAGATGAAATGGAATTGATTCTGTCTTGTCATTGACAATGTTGACTTGACTCAAACTCATGTATTCCTTAACTGGCATTTGAAGCCATTTATGAATACAAATAGAAACTTCTCTTCTCCTTGAAAAAGAGCCAAAAGGTTTAGTGTAAACATAATTTATATTCAAAAAACCAAATTGTATTTAGTATATGCTGATGACTTGCTGCTTTATATATATGCATATGTATATATATTTATGTATGCATGTATGTTATTGCTATAACAAGATATTTTTTACTGTTTTTTAATTAAAATTTGATAGTGTCTGGACATATAAAGTGAACTGTGCATAATGCAGAAAAACACTAAAACAGAACTCTCCTGAAAAGGCACTTGGTGTGATGGTGAAACTTTAGGAAACTGAATTAGAAATCTGAAGCAGGAAACAGAATTCTGAAACAGTGCTACAAATCCCAGTGGGACAGACATTTTTAGATGTGAAGTATTCCCACCACAAATCTTGGTATTCATGTATTACATGAAACCAAGTGTACTTCTGGGAACAAATATAGAACAATAAAGACTCATAGATCATCCTGAAACATTAGAAAGTTATTGTTCATTCTCATGTAGTTTAGCCTCTCAGAGAATTCCTGTTTTGAACCTTTGGTTTTAGGGGTACTACCATCAGGCTTTACTATGCACATTTACTTGCAATTTGGCATGCAAGGTATGTGGTTAGGAGCAAAATTATTTCACTTAATCGAAGGGGAGAATGTAATCAGACATATTTTTCTAATTAAAAGCTGAAAAAAAAAATAATTCCAAATGCTTTCTTGCACAAAATAGCTCCAAATCACATAGGGATTTGGGATGCATAGTTCAAGCTTGAATGCAGAGCTGAAATCCTTTCCAGAAAATACCAGGGTGTTTGCATCTAGATTTTGGGCTGGGAACAGTTTCTGTTCAGTCATTTAAAAAGATGCAAACCAAGACAGTTATGCATACAGTAAACATGTTTTGAGCCCTTTAGAGATTCTGAAATTACAATATGAGTAAAAGACCCAGGAGTCTGGTTTGCATTTTAAATACTCACAAATCTATGAACATATCAATGTATAACTACTTTGTCCACCTAACAGACATACAGCCTGTTGGTGCAGGCAGCGCTTTGAGAAGTAAAATAATTTCATCAAATGTTTCATGTTTTTTCACTACAAAGTCCTCCTTTGTCTAATTTAAATCTTCCTTACTGTATTTTAAGATCATGCTTGCTTATTTTACCTAACCTAGATTGGGAGAATAAGTTCCCTACATCTTTACATACTGAAAAATATTTTCTCATGACCCCCTTGATGCTAGACATTCTCATTTCCTTTCTTCCTTCTCTTCCTGAAGGTTATGTTGATTTCCTTTATAGTCTTTCCAATCAATTTATATTTCCATGCAGTGCAGTGCAAGGACCTGGACAAAATAAGGCAGTCCTTCCTGATACTAAGTACACCAGAGAACGATTTCATATATTCTGCAGGCTGCAAAATATATAACAGGTCTGGGCAATGCATGTATAATATTATTGTGATAAATTGTGTGTGTATGTACTCTCTCGTGACAATATGATTTTTGTTATTCATGATTTATTCCTATAATCACCAGGTCCTTTTCTGAAAGATTTCCAATTTTACTTCATTTTGTGAATGATAATGTTATTAGGTTAATATTAGATTGGTTTTTAATGAGGACAAATGCAATACATTTTTAAGAACTTGAATTTGTCGTTTTGAATTCTTCTACTGTTCTTTTGGCATATTCACATCTCCTTTCCTATCACTGTCATCTGCAACACTGTCATCAAGCATGTATAAAAATATTGAATATCACCAAAAATTCATTATAGAACATTTTAGAGCCCTGTCGAAGCAGAATAACAATTGAGAAATTCATAAGTGAAAAATGACTGTTTTCTTACCCACTTGAGAGCAAGACCCTGTACCCCAAGTTTAAGAGGATGTTGCAAGAGTGCCAGAATGAAAGTCAAGCTAGGATCTTTCTGCTGTTGCTTTACGAGTCTGCTGCATCATCAGACACAATGAGATTAGTTGTACATTATTTGCTCTTTAGAGATCTGTGCTGGCTGTTATTAATCTTTGTTGTTTTCTAAAGAGTCTAAAAATAGACTGATACTTTCAGTACTTGTAGAGTATGCTGATTTACTTTTAGCTGAGGTGGAGAATTTATTTGATTTGCAAATCCAGATATTTTCCATTTGCTCAAGATTTAAACAGATAAATAACATAATAACCCTGATATGTTACAATTAATGGCTGTTAAAGGTACATACTTGCTCTGAGGTGACAACACTGTAGTGATAGAAATGTGAGGTAGGATGTGTTAAGCAGATAGGTCATGAACGAATATTAGCATAGAATTATTTTTCCAGTACAGGTAACTGTTGTGTAGACATTAAAATCAGAGACTGTATAATGTAACAAGTCTTTAGTTCTATAGTTCTATCTGCCTTCAATAAGGTCCCTTTCAGGTTTGTGTGTCAACTTGACCTTTAGAAAAAATTAAAAATTATTAGTTCTGCAACTAGTATGAAAATTTTATGCCCTCCCACAGTTACTCTGTTAAGTTTGTAACAAGATTAAAATATAGTTCCAGAGAGTATTCTCTCTGCAGAGAGACAAATATAGGAACAATTATGGTGACTGTGAGGTCAGCAGTTAGTTCCATCCCGTATGAAGAGGAAACTGGCTCCAAGATAATGCAAAAATAATTTCTCCCCCACATAAGCAGTCCTCCGTTCTCCACCTCTGAAGCATAAATTTTAATCTTTCTTTCAGAATATATACTGTTACTGACTCCAAGAGCACACTATTTGAATGGGACAAATTCATAAGACTAATTCAGAATTCTCAAATTAAAGAGATTCTCCCCACTGAACCTTCAGTCCAATTCTGAAGACGCATAACAGAAATGTTAGTTTGAATAAAACTGTCAAGTTGGTATAACATGGAGTTTGCTGTCTTCAGAAAACACAGACTGCCTCCTGATGTATTCTGAGAGGTTGGAAGAACCCCTTCATTTCTGCTGTACTGAGTCACCAACCTTGTTTGGGAGGTGAAGTACAGCCACCAGTCTTTTTTAAATGAGACCTCAGAAACTCCTATGAACATGATGAGGGCAGCTCTAGCCCTCCCCCTGTTTGATCTTCCTCAGCTATTTTCTTAAATTCTCTGAAGGGATAAGCTTATTAGAAGAACTGATAATTTACCACATGGGATAAGGCAATATTATATGTTTTGTTTGGTTTTTTTTTTTTCTTTTTTTGCACCCTTCGCTGCCCCGCCTTTGTTCGGTTTTTTTTTTTTTAGGAAGGGTTATATTATTTAGCTCTGTAACCAAAAATCACTTCAGTATAAACACAATAAATGTTTTGTCTAATTATATTGTAGCTGGTTTGTAAAGAATTCTGGTCTTCCTTTCAGTCTTATCCTTTTTCCTCTTTTTTTTCCATGAAGTGTATTAATGAATTATGCATGCAAATATAACAAAGAGTAACAAATGGTGAACTTTACTGTAGTGACATTGCTCTGTCTTCCAGTATCATGCACCACTGTAATTGTACTGAGTTTATGCCAACAGTGAAGGGTCTCATAAAATCACAACTACTCTGTCTGAAAGGACAAGGTGTAATGATTTTAAACCAAAGAAGTGTACGTTAAAGACTTAATGAAAGGAAGAATTTTTTTACAGCGAGTGTGGTGAAACACTGGCATACGTTGCCCAGAGAGGTAGTGGAAGCCCCATTCCTGGAAACATTCAAGGCCAGATTGGATGGGGCTCTGAGCAATGTNAAAAAATTAAAAATTATTAGTTCTGCAACTAGTATGAAAATTTTATGCCCTCCCACAGTTACTCTGTTAAGTTTGTAACAAGATTAAAATATAGTTCCAGAGAGTATTCTCTCTGCAGAGAGACAAATATAGGAACAATTATGGTGACTGTGAGGTCAGCAGTTAGTTCCATCCCGTATGAAGAGGAAACTGGCTCCAAGATAATGCAAAAATAATTTCTCCCCCACATAAGCAGTCCTCCGTTCTCCACCTCTGAAGCATAAATTTTAATCTTTCTTTCAGAATATATACTGTTACTGACTCCAAGAGCACACTATTTGAATGGGACAAATTCATAAGACTAATTCAGAATTCTCAAATTAAAGAGATTCTCCCCATTGAACCTTCAGTCCAATTCTGAAGACGCATAACAGAAATGTTAGTTTGAATAAAACTGTCAAGTTGGTATAACATGGAGTTTGCTGTCTTCAGAAAACACAGACTGCCTCCTGATGTATTCTGAGAGGTTGGAAGAACCCCTTCATTTCTGCTGTACTGAGTCACCAACCTTGTTTGGGAGGTGAAGTACAGCCACCAGTCTTTTTTAAATGAGACCTCAGAAACTCCTATGAACATGATGAGGGCAGCTCTAGCCCTCCCCCTGTTTGATCTTCCTCAGCTATTTTCTTAAATTCTCTGAAGGGATAAGCTTATTAGAAGAACAGATAATTTACCACATGGGATAAGGCAATATTATATGTTTTGTTTGGTTTTTTTTTTTTCTTTTTTTGCACCCTTCGCTGCCCCGCCTTTGTTCGGTTTTTTTTTTTTTAGGAAGGGTTATATTATTTAGCTCTGTAACCAAAAATCACTTCAGTATAAACACAATAAATGTTTTGTCTAATTATATTGTAGCTGGTTTGTAAAGAATTCTGGTCTTCCTTTCAGTCTTATCCTTTTTCCTCTTTTTTTTCCATGAAGTGTATTAATGAATTATGCATGCAAATATAACAAAGAGTAACAAATGGTGAACTTTACTGTAGTGACATTGCTCTGTCTTCCAGTATCATGCACCACTGTAATTGTACTGAGTTTATGCCAACAGTGAAGGGTCTCATAAAATCACAACTACTCTGTCTGAAAGGACAAGGTGTAATGATTTTAAACCAAAGAAGTGTACGTTAAAGACTTAATGAAAGGAAGAATTTTTTTACAGCGAGTGTGGTGAAACACTGGCATACGTTGCCCAGAGAGGTAGTGGAAGCCCCATTCCTGGAAACATTCAAGGCCAGATTGGATGGGGCTCTGAGCAATGTGATTGTGTCAAAGGTGTCCCTGCTCCTGCCAGGCGCTTGAGCTGGGTGACCTCTACAGGACCTTTCCAACCCAAAACATTCAATGTTTCCACAATTATATGATTCTGTCTAGAGTTTCTAGTATGCCAGCTGTACTGGATGTGCGAGACTAGTTTCAATATCTATTTCCTGCCTATTCCTAACAGGCTACTTTCTGAACTGGAAAAATATTGACCAGGTATATAATTAGGTTACATTCTCATGTGGGTGAGTGTTAGAAAAAGTGCTGCTTACTTTTAAAATATTTGATCAATATATCACAAATTGTTAGCCTGGATTATGAACACTCCTAACAAATTGTATTACTTGCAGTCCTCTGTTTGATAGTTTTCAGAAGATTGTTGTATTTTGAGTACTCTGAATACATTGTATATGTCTTGTGTCCTCTTTTGAAAGGACTTTCACAAAAACCCCAAGAATAGTTTTACCCATAGCTGTCGAAGTTCTTCAGAAATTATTCTAAAAACACAAGATCTGAGTTGATATTCTAAGCATTCTTACAGATCAGCTGTAATCAGATCTGTGGTTTTGTTCAAGTCCCTTTATTGTCAAAAGGTTGAGATCTTTTCAAGTAATTGCTCCAAACAAAGGCACAAAACCCATGAAAACTTTCTGTCAGCAAGTGTGCATCATGCGCTAATAAAGAGTTGCCAACTTTGCAAGACAGGCCACTAAGATAAACAGCTTGTGTTTCCACTCTGTTTATGAATGAGTTCTAATACCTCACCCTTATTTCCTCCTCTTTTTTGATATAAACTAGTGGTTTACACTATGTAAAATTTAAAGTGCTACTTCAGGTACTTTATAAATTTCCTTGCTTGTAACAAATACAATTGACAAAACCCCAAAATATGTTTTAATCCAGTGTATGTAAAGGTTGCTAACACAGTGTATAAAATGCAGACTACATACATGCACTACTTAGGTCTATGGGAGTAAAAATGCAAGGCAGAATCAGAACCTTATTTTGGACACAAGAGGAAACACTGAGCCAAACAAGATTGTGCTGAGAAGTCTTTTCTGAAATACACTCTCAGAAATAATCCAAGACATCAAAACACACCATCTCTGAGTATAGGATTGTCAGGGCAGCCTGAATGTTTTTTGCCTCAAACATTTTGTCACAGCAGGCACTATAACCACATGGCTTCCCTGAAGTCGGCTCTTCCTGTCNCCCTCTCCCCCTGACCTCACGGCATGTGTGTCTGCTTGGATCGTAGGGGTTTTAAGCCACTGGGGTTTTTTTTCTGTAACTCCAGGCGGCTGCGTACCTTGGCTCATTTTTGTGCCTCCTGTAATAACTAATATTTTATATTCACCCTGGGAGAAGTCCTTAAATCTCTGGATCGCTACTCAGACAAACGGACACCACGTTTCCTCTCCCCTCTGTTTGGGTTGAGACAAGGATACAATATGAAACACAGTGATCAGATCTGTATAAATCATGTCACCTTAATTAATGCAGAAATTTCAAAGTGTCAGAATTAATGGCTAAGAGATGTTTTGTTTTATTGTTGCATTAATCAATCACTTCATTACCTGTGCTTTTTTTTGCCTTTCTCATTCAAGCTTTGACAATTCTAGGTTGGACTTGTAAAACCTTAAATGCCAATAGTAACTCTCTACTCCACCCTATAAAATACACGAAATCTTTATAGCATATTGCTATATTTCTCTGAACAGTAGTGCTTCTATAGTGAAACAGAAGATAAAACACTATTTATTAGAAGTCTGGATAATCCTTCCTTCCCTAGTTCCTTTATGGTCTCGATAATTTCATGCTGTGTTATAGATCTGTTTTCTTTTGCCAATTCCACTTTCTATTAAGATTCTGCTTTAGAAGATGGTTAAAGAATTCAGAGAAGCATAAGAGAAAAGTAGATAGCATGAATTATGGGTGGAAGTGCACAGCTACAATATATTAGATAGTTCTGTACTGTGTTGTAAGCACTCTATTGACTCCAGCTGCAAAGCAACTTATCCAAATTGACCAAATATTTATGAAAACAGTTGCTAATTTATTAACTTTTTGAAAGAGTTCCTGAAAGTTAGTATCAAGTTTGAAAGGAGATAATTGGAGAAGAGTGCTGGATGGAGTCTGATGAAATAATGGTTGATGTAGTTTATTCTGCTATGTTTATTTTCCTAGATAACAACTTATTTTAATAGATAGCAGTCTCCGTTTATTTCCCGCTTTTCAAATTCATATTGCACCACTGACACGCCCTAGAAGTACTCAATAGTGAGAATAAGACAAGCAACTTTGAACCTGAATCCTCTTGAATTCTTCCACCAGTGCTTAACTTGCACAGGTTAACTGACTTTTCCTTCTGACACAGAGCTGATTCACATTTCTTCACTTTCAATCTCCTGCTACAGCTAATACTGTACATCTGGTTTTCTTGTGAGAATTCCTTATAAATAACTGTTTCAGAAAGGAAGCTTCTCTTTCTGTCTCTCCCTCCAGATTCAACATAGGTTGTTTTCTAGTGCTTCAGTGACTTTTATATAAAATGTACTAAACAGGAAACAAAAATGGCATTATGTGACTTGAGGCTTATTGGAAAACTAGACCAAAAGTGAAGATAATAATTTGTAAATTATCTTTATATGAACATATATACAAATGCACATGTATATAAAACAGAATTTAGATCTAACAATTTAGATCATTCTTCCCATTAAGGAGAACAATATTATTATGCTTCAGAGGCATAAACTACAGTCTTATGGACCAGGGAGGAAGAAGTTAGTTTGTTTTGTGGGGTTTCTTTTTGTTTGTTTTGTACCTGCAATGCTAAAGCATTAGAAATTCTGAGCATCAAGAATTCTTGAATAGGAATGAAAATTATTTGCAATTTCCCCTTTCATGGTTTGAAAAATAACATATTTAAGAGACTTTAGACTGGGTGCTCCACGAGCTTGCCATCTGTCTTCTCCTTACTTGGGCCTACTTCTTTCTCTATTAAAAACAGGATTTTTTTTTAAAAAGTGAAATGCAGAGAACTTCCATTTAATTGATGGCTTCCTGTTGTCATTAAAGAGTGGTAGTATATTATCAGAAAGAATTTTCTCGAACTGTAGTGCTTATTTTGTCATAAACCACCAGAAGGAAACTATCACTCACAGAACTGCAAGAGTTATTTAAAAGAACTTAGATCTGTTAATTGGCATACAAAATTGATATGAGAACGAGGAAATCAGGCACTACGTTAAAATTTTATATTGTTGAATGACTGCATCTAGTTGGAAATCATGAAGTTTTGGGAAAAGGAAGACAAGATGATCTTTCTTCTTCAAACTCAGAGGATTTTACATACAGTTGTGTGTTAAGAAAGCATAAATAACTATATTTTTTCACATATGCATTTTTTAAATATAACACTGCATGTTACATATGTGTACACAGCATATATTTTATATCCATTGGTAATTTTTCACTTCTGTAATATGTAATTTTTCTTTTGAGAAATTTTATACAGATGCTGTGGTTTAACACCAGCCATCAACTAAGCACCACAAAGCTGCTCATTCTTTCTATAGTGGGATGGAGAAGAAAACTTGAAGAGTAAAAGTGATGGAGCTCATGGGTTGAGACACAGACAGTTAATTAAGTAAAGCAAAACCCACACACACAAGCAAAGCAGAACAAGGAATTCATTCACTATTTCCCACTGGCAGGTGTTTAGCCATCTCCAGGAAAGTAGGGTTCCATCACCTTAGGAATAAAATCTCCATCACTCTGAACATCCACCAATTCCTCCTACCTTATATGCTGAGAATGAAGTCATTTTGCACAGAATGTCTTTCTGGTGAGCTGGGGTCAGCTGTCCTGTCTGTGTCCCCTCCCACTTATGCACTCTAAGTACCTAGGTACAACAGGAAAACTCAAGAAGCAAGCATCCTGAAGACTCTTCAGAAGTCAAAGAGGAAAAAATTAGTGCTAAGTACCCTAGCTGTGTTTCCTCATGATGTAGTCAGCACTCATTTCACCCAGTACAAGCATGAAAAACAATCCTAGAGGAGTTATTTTAAACCCAACCTCAAACAAAACCAGTACGAACAGCTCCTCTCTTGGCCAGGAATGAATCTAGTATCACATGGCTAATGTGAACCCCCATTTTTAAACTTATACTTGAAACAAAACATTTATATGAATAGTAGGTCCCTCCACAGTATTTCTTTTTCTGTTAAGAGGAATACGAGATTATCAACAATACAGCATAGGATGTGCTCCCTGAAATGTCTGTGTCTCCCTAATCTATCCAGTTCCATCCTTGAACAGCATACTAAATCTGTAAATTATATGTCATTGAACATTATCATATATTTAGCCAATTTCCATTAAATGTTTTTATCTCCACTAACTAGAACATGAATTGATGACAATGAAAATAATCACTTAGCAGAGTGTCAGTGTAACCCACCAGTTCATTAATTATATTAACAAATCTCTTGGAAAGAAAGGTCAGACCTCAAGTGTGTAGCGGTACATTAGGAATTAACCAGATCTTTTGAACTCTGAGTTTTGAAAGAGTTCTGGACACATTCAGTATAGTATATACCTATCTTCTATTTTATAGTTATTACTTATGTCTCAGTTTAAAAGCAGAATAACTAATGCATGAAATATTTTTTTTCAAAGGTGGGCACACCAAGCCTCAAACACACTGTAAATCATTTCCAGTAAATCATGTAGTGACCTGCCACAACCTAGATGAACCTTCCAAAGTCCATCTAACACAGAGAAACCCACTAACCCATTCATTGAAAAAACTGTGGTATTGTGACGTGCAATCATTAGATAAGAAAGGTAAGGAAGATCACTAATGATTATTTTGTCCCCATAGGTGTGGTTTGAACATACTGCTTTGAGTCAATAGAGAATTATAAGTGACGGCTAAGAAAATACTTCAAAAATTTTACATGTTGGATGTGTGATTACTAAATAATCTGCTAGGAAGAAAGAAAAACATTAAAATCATCAAGGACTCCTTAAAATACCACTTTGACAACTCCAAAACGAAAGAAATGGTTTAGGTACAAAACATATTGAAAAGATGTCTGGGATGGAACCACAATTTAAATTACTAGTATTATTTCACCCAAAACTTTGAGACAAATCTTGAAATAGGCTGTTCTAATTAAGTTTAAGAAATTCTAAAATTTCACATTTATTATAATTTAAAAACTGTAGTACTGATAATTTTTAAAATGCAAATATTTTGGTATAATCTACAAATGAAAAAAAACATACAGTAAAGCTAGTTTGAATTTATTTTTTAAAAATTATTTTCCCTTTTCCTTCCCAGCTTCCTCTAAACACAAAAATTGATGAATTCTTGAATTTCTGGCCCGTTGCTACACATCAAATTATGCATCCTAAATACGTGTTCTGCTTCAAGGAATCAATACTTTTTCAACCTGTTGCCTCACCAGCAGGCTGAGGAAGCTATGGGGTATCTTCTACCATACAGGAACATGAACAAAACTTGGTTATTTCAGACGAGAAGAGGGGGATATATCCTCAGTGCCCTCTATCATGACTGAATGCTCTGCCACCTGAGCAGAAAAAGAAAGGGCATACAAGTTTCTCATACAGAAAGGATACAAGAGTCATTTAGGGCTGTATAACACATTATGGCTCTATAACACCAAGTTCAGATAAGTAAGGTTCCTTCTTATGTTTTCTAGGTCTTACAAACTTACATCTAACAATTTTATGCTCCGATCAGCATGAGACCTGCGCATCTGGCAGCTTTCAGTGTGTTCATCCTTCCAAAACCTTGCTTTTACTCCCAATTTATTGATGGGGACCAAAGCACAGATAAGGGACATCACATGCTCAGCTCTGTAGCAGAACAAAGATTTGAGCACAGGTTTCTCAAGTCTTAAACTTCATTTAGTCCTATCTAAGATAAAAAGGAGACTTTGTCCACCTCAAGGTCTTGAAATTTTAGAAATGCCATTATTCCTGACAAAGCAATTTCTTTTATTAATGAATAGAAAGAATTCAAGGAGGGAAATACTCTATTAGCTACTAGTGAGTTAACTGCTTCCCTGCACAGTTGAAGGATGCCTGGACCAAACAACATTTTTAGCTACCCTCAACAGAAGAGTCTTGTCTCATTCTAGGAAGACACATAGGACAGACCCATTCACTCTCCTCTACCACAAACGAAAAAAGATAATGTACAGTTCTGATATCTGCACTAATGGAGCCATCATGAAGGTACAAAGCACATCCAAAAAGGGCAAGCCAGTACATGAGATTTTTAAAAAAAAAACAAACTAAAACCAAAAAAAAACCCCAAACCCCAAACCCCCAAAACCCCAACAAAACTCACAAATGAAAGAAAACAAAAACATAACAACCCTATCCCTCTCTAAACCCTCTTGTAAGTAGTTGATCCAATTTAACTGTTCAGGTGCTGTGGGGTTTTCCCCTTTCTTTTCTTTTGGTTTCTTTACTACCATCTAGAAAATGTTTGCCCAGAGAATTCAACAGATAGGTTCTGGATCAGCTCTGCAGACCAAGTGACAGAAACCTTTTGCTTCCATGCATCTGAATTTTTTCAATCTTATCTCTAAAAAGTCAAGTCCAGTAAAATCACAAACATGGGGTTTTAAGGCCCTTAAGTCCAAACTCTCTAGCTGCCTCATATACTCTGAACTCTGACCAGCTGGAATGCTGAGCAAGCTAAAACACATACAAACCAATCTATCCCAACCCTGACAAATCCTGTAGCTACAGCACAGCTCAGACAAATGAATGTTCTAGAGGTAAACACATTACATAATAAAAAAGCACATATTAAATGGTGAAAAATGAATCTTGACCCCTTAATAAATCCATTCTACCCCAATTTATGTCAAAGATTTGCATATAATAAAGTTGTCCTTGAGCAAATAACTGGTAAAGTAATAAACCTATCAACTGCATAAATTGATTGCTTGCTAACGCTATCTGGCAGTTTGTTCATACAGAAGTACATGCTCTGGTATAATATTCTAGCTGCAGGAAATGCTTATCTGTGGCATGATAAGAGGGAGAAACAGTAAAGATTTGCTTTGATTTTATAGCAGGTTAAATATTTATCACAAAAGAAAGGAAAATACTTTTCAAATAATTGGTGTATTGATGCTGAACCAAAAATCTGTGTATGTTAAGTTTCTCAAATTAGACTACTTTTTCAATAGATCTAAAAAGCTTAAAAGTTTTTTTTCTGATCATAGGGAGAAGATTAATAAATTGAATGTTTTTACCAAGCACCTATTTCATTCAGAATGCTTCATATAGGTCATATTACTTAATGAACAAGTAGCAAGTAGCAAAGAGCAGAATAAGAATCTACACAGACAATAAATTATATTGCAAAAAAAAAGAACCTAAAATGTTAGTCGTTGTAGGTCATAACCCACTTATGTTCTCAGCACAGACATTTTATATATGATTAAACTGATACATTTACCTCAAAATCTCACGATAAAACCGTGTTGATATAAAATGTTCAGCAGCTCTTTCCCTCAGTCAATAACATGTGTACATAAAGGATTTCTTGCTCTGAGGCAAGCCTTGAAAATGGCACAGCTCTGTTTACTATTATAAGATATACTTTTTAAGGAAAAAATAAAAAAATGTTGAGGAAACACAGGTGTCTATTGCAAACTACTGTTCTGCCCCTTACCTTCCCTGTGACCACACAGGAGCTTGGAAGACTGTTCAAACAAAGACAATAAGGTATGAGCTTTTACAGGGTTAAATTAGTCAGACAAGAATGATACTCTTTTTGATATTTAGTTTCTAGTGATGATAGTCTCCTTGAAAAATGCTTTCTATGAAATTATGTGGAGTGAAACTAATTTGAGGGATGATCATAAAAATGCAATTATTCTGAGATTTGATCACACAAGAGCTTCAAAACTGTGGATGTTCCTGCCTTCTTTTCTTCTCTCTACTTAAAAAAAAGAACATCACAAAAAAATAACTACCAAAACTCACACACAGAAAAACATCCTAACTTTTTCTTTAAGTGACTGTTGAAACAAACAAAATTCCTGGCAGCTTATGGGTTTCTTAGAGTGAAATGCCGAGCACATTAGGAGAACAGCAGACCTTCACTTTTCAAATTCCTAGGAAGTGCTACTTTTCAAGGAGTTTGAAGTGATAATTGCCATGGATGATACCAACTATTTATTTGCTTGTGTCCAGTTGGAAAAGCCAATTTTCAGCATGCCTGCTCCTGATATACTATGGGAAAACATGCCTCACAAAGAGTAAAAAAAAAAAAGCTACAGTTTTGTTTCATCTTCAGGATTTTTTTATCATTATTATTACTTTTATCCTTGAATGGTCTATGCTCAGTACATTCTTTGCCTGAGGATAGTGAGAATCACAGTCAAAGTTTCAGACTGCAACATTCTCTCTGTGTTGTCAGAAGTGAAGTGAAACAGGGAGCCCACCTGAAATTCCTAAGGTACGTTTGAACAAATCTGCACTGTAGTGAGTTTGACTTACAGAGCAGCCCCAAAGATTTAGTCAATTTGGGTCATTTAAAAAATCTTGCTAACAAAGTTACACTTGGATGTAATTTATCTCATAAAACCAATATATGACACAGCTAGACACTTCAAGGAATTTTCAGAATACAGCAACAGAGAATAATTTCTCATCCACCACTAGTAAAAGAAAGTAAAAGTTACATTCAATTCAATGGAGTTACACAGGTATATGAAAAATCAGATCACAGTCTATTTCCTGAGATGCTTAACACCCAACCCAGAAAATCCTCCTTATGTGATTAAGTAGTTCCTATGTGAGTAAGTCTGCATTTGTGAGTTATTCCCTAGGTGTTGCATTAGCTGCAAGTGAGCGGCTTATAGCAAGATCGGCTATTATAGTACCTGTATGAGGAAAGACTCAGAAGTAGATACGAGGAAAATCAGAGGGATGTGTGGAAGTAGATGTCTAAGAATTAAAACATTGTGTCTAGAATATATTTATTTTTGTAACAAAATAATTAGAAGAAAAAAATATTTACTTAGCTTGAGTCCCTCTTTAATACAAATTATATGCTTTCAGAGGCCTGTCATTACTTTTAAGCTGGTAAGTACAGCTTACTCTGCCCTCCCGTATAGACGAGTAGGTCTATCTCAAAACCAAGGAGTCCCACACTGACAACTAAGTGCAAATTCAGCATCATATTATGAAGCTGGAGTTTATTCATAAAATGCAAAGAATTCTGAATCACCTTTCTGCATCTTCACATTTTCTCACTCATTCTATCATCTGACAGATAATAGTCAGCCACAATCTTCAACACAGACATGCTTGTTTGTCATGTCTCCCTGAGCTGGTAAAACACACTGAAGCAGGATGAAGGGTAACACAAGCAGTGTCCAGTTGCCTTCCACCTCTGCGATGTTTGGCACAGGGCTCTCTTTCTACTGGGTTTTAATATTCTTAACATTCTTTTAATATTCATTGTGGGATGTGTAAAGTTTGTAGATAAGGAATTAAAGTGCCTGAAACTCCTTTTCCTTCAGAAAAGATTTTAGGTTAAGTAACAATCTACTTAAACTTCAAGGAACATAAGGGAAGAGTTGTTTTTCATAGGTTTTTCTATGAGTTTGGAGGTCAGAAAGGTCAAGTCCTGATCTTTCAGTCCCTAGTCTAACAGATCACTATGTGTCTACTGATTACATTGAAACTACTTGTATGTTCGGCTAAGCCATGTGTTTGTGACGGGTGCCAATCCTAACATCATGTTGAAAAGGTGAGAGGCACAAAAGGATTAACATTGTTATGGGAATGTTTTATACACAGATGTAATGGTTTGAGTCAAAACTCTTCCCCAGACCCCTCACAGTATGCAGCAGCCCCTGCTTCCTTCTACCCCTCACCCCCCTGGGGAGAGAAGGTAGGAGGAAAGAAAAGCTGAGAATATATAAAAAAAAACCAAAGCAGGCAAAGGCTAAGTGAATATATATAATGTATTAACACTATATGTAACTAACATACTACATTGGTGGTTCAGTGGTANATAACTTTGTGACCCTTTGTTAGAAACCGTTCCAGTTCCTGGTAGTGAAAGCATAAGAAAGGGGGGATATTTACAGGGTCTGAAGAATAAGCAGCATAAAGCACAATCTCTCAGACTTTTAGCAAATGAAGTTTCTTTTGTTAAAAGTATGAATTATGATTCCAGCTTTAGTGCTCACTGTAAGTTTTGCACTGATTACATTATCCTGGTTTATACATTCTCAAAAGCAAACAAAAGGCACAATCAATCTCCTCTTCCTGTCCAGAGCCCCTGAAATACAGATATCACTTCTGAGAAAAGGAATGGGGGGAGAAAAGGTATATGGCATGCAAACCACATGCATTCCAACTCCTTAAAAAACACACTTTACTGGACTCTGGGCCAGCCAAAAGGTTTCAGTATCACTAGGTTTGTAACCCTGAAGTGAGAACAAGGATTCACATGACTGAACTCTCCCCAGTTTCTTACTGTCTCTTTCATGCGCCTATGAACTTTGTGCTTTAACCTCTGGCATTCCAGCAATGCTTCTACATGGGATCTTTCAAGAAACAAGCAGAAGTCACGTGGAGATGACTGAGATAACAGCATTTGATTTACTGCCAAGTTTCAATTGTTCTCTGAATCAGGGGTATCACTCAGCATATCAAGCAGGTCTCATAAACCTGTAGAGCTTAATCAGACTGCCTAAATTCTACTTTGGTTTTTATGTTTAGCTGTCCAACGTGCCAGTTGGCTCTGCACAGGCCCCTATCCAGCACCATTTGTGGGACCTCTGAACTATGCCTTTACAGAAGCCCAATGCTAGCCTTAGACTAGGTAGAAGGTTTAAGTTCTCCAAGTATTATAGCAGCTGGTGATCATTTAATATATTCAGAAAGTTTTACCACATGAGAATGGGGGGGGGAGGGCGGGACACCCTCACACACAGAGTAACCACCAGCACCACCAATGCATGATAAAATCCTCAAACTGCAAATGATTGGTGGCTTTCAGAGCATTGCTGGCAAGTGCCAATCTCTACGCCATTGCTGTGCCTTCTCTCAAACATCCTCCACTGATAACTGTGAATAATTGGGCAGAGGGATGGGATGTTTAACCTGACCACATATGGCTGTTGCAGTGCTGTGGTGAGTCAGTCAACATTTTATGGCTGAACAATCAAAGAATAAAGCACGTAAATCAGATCATCAACTGCAGGGGAAATTGAAGCTCCAGTGATTAACACTAGTCAAGTCTCACACTCATTTTAATGGCTTTCAATAATTTTATCAAAATAGGTGGCTTAATGTAAAAACACTTCTTCAATGGATAGGAGTAGCTTTGGAAAAAATGAGCGCTTTTTCCTAATCAGTGGTCTGCATCTTCTACCAGCTCTCACAAAGAATCCATATTACATTTCTTTGTTCTTTATAACCCCTCAAGTATCCCAAGATACAATTCTTAAAAATAGTAGAATCAAATAAGAACAAAAGTATGTCTACAGACTCTAGTCTGTCATCTCTCAGATCTGCAGGATGCATTTCTTATTCTGGATAGAATCTACTTTTAAATAATTCTAGTAATCACTGTATTAATGGTTAATCTGACCTCTATACATTTCAAATTACATCAGTGGTAAATAGCAGTATAAACAGTATTGTGTCAATACATTTCCTCATCCACTGTTTTTGAGGATGATTGAATTAATAGTAGGGGGGAGTTTTTGTAAAGGAAATAGAATATATAGGGAATGTATTCTCCCACAACCTCTTTGACACTAAATTTAATACACAGATGTAAGAACACCTGGTTTCTGCTGGGAATAAAACCATGACCATTTCACAAAGAGGTGTGGGGCCAGGTCCTATAAAGGACTTCACTGCCTACAATTTAAGCACTGCAAAGTCTGTACTTGAGGAAGGTGGCCCCAAAGTGAAATATGAAACCTTTAGAGGCTTCAAAGCTTTCTACAACTCGCTGATCCAGTGGGTCTTTTCCAACCTAGGGATTCTATGATTCTACACATTTGGTAAACCACATAAATCTCCCCACATAGTTGCTGGTTAAAACTATCAAGTATGAAATACTGAGCAGAGAGGTACCTCTGGATTCCAGACCATGATTTCGGGATTAATTCTCTTTTTTTCTCCAAGAACTGTCTAATGTAAAACGCAGAAATCAGTTTTGCTGACAGGGCTTGCCAGCAAGGCCTTGCTGATTTCACATGGATGCTTTAAATTCGACCATGACCCTTCTGGTCTTTTAAATATTGCATTGCTTGTTACACAGCGACCTAGATTCAATAAAAGAGAAGTAGAATTGTTTTGGATACCAGAAGTGCCTTAAAAGAACGTCCTACTTGGACCTAAAATAGCTGCTAACTCCCCTGGGAGAAGAACAATGTGAATTTAAATACCTCAATCCTAAGGACAACAGTGAATGGTATTTTTAAGCCACTTAGGCAATGAATTTTATCTACAAGATGATGCCTAAAAGAAGACTACTCCTTTCTTTCCAATTTAAAGACAACACTTATAACAGTTTTGGGTGAGACATGTTTCTGTCAGTGGCTCTGCTGACCTCAGAATCTCCTGTTAGGAGGCTCACTAGAAAGACAGTGGGGTTAATCAGCAGCCAGATATTTGGCCCAAGGTAGTTTGGGGCATATGAACAACCTATAAACATGGGCATGTGATAATTTTCACATCTCATGAGACACTGAGCAGATCTGTCTTCTGGAAATGATGCTTTGACTAGGTGTTTTGGCCATGGACACCTGAAGCCTGAATAAAAGCCATGATTTAAACACAGCAGCATGGAGTGGGGAGAGGGAATGGTTTGGGGTTTTTCCCCCTCCCTTTTTAATATGCAGTCCTTGTCGTATTAACAATAACTAATACCGAAGGAAAATTTCCTCATCTGCAGCTGGTTTTAGGCAGAACCCTTTGTCAGTATCTTAGGAGCTCATCTCTCTGAATGCTTTGATCAAAGAACTTATTGTTAGAGAAAAAAAAATTAGCTGCCAATCTTCCAAATCAGCTGTTCTATTTTATGTTCATCTTCATCATTATTTAATAGCATGTCTGATCTTAATATGTACAAATGTGAGGCCCTTCACATTCTAAGATTAAGTGCAGACCTATGCAAATAATGAAAAAAAAATTATATGACCGCTTCTCAGTCAATCAATAGCTGTGATAGAATACTGCCTATCTAGGAACCTAGAACAGATGCAGGACTAATATTATTGACCTAATATATTTTATTTTCTTATTGTGATTCAAAATGTTCTCTTTCTTCCAATAACCTGATAGAACTGTTTTATTTCCCTGATTAATTATTGTTTGAGTGAAATACATAGTTTTCCAAACTAAATTGGAGTGAGAAATCCCATTAAGAATGGTTCCTGTAGAAACCTTCAAATTTATGGAGCCAGAATGAGCTATAATAGGAAACTATGTACCACAGGACATTAACATCATACAGTTCAGAAATGTTGGGGTTTGTTCTCTTGTTTACAAGGAGTTAAATATTAAGCAACCTGATAGTCACAGATTTCTCTGGGTACCAAGGTTCATATAGCATAAATTACTATTTTTCTCTTCAAAACCACGCATTTTGTTCCATTTTTCCATTACTATGACTATGAATATCATAGGGACTTCCAATGGATGCTGGTGGGAAATAAAAGTGCGGTCCTGTAGGGACAAGAATCTATTCACAAATTCTTAATGAACTGAAATATTTTGTAAAAAACTTATTCTCAAACAACTATAAAATATATTGCTCTTAATGTTTTATCTAGTGCGTAACTTTTGGTACCTTTCAAATGAATACCACCAACTATGTAAATATAAGCTTTTCCAATACATAGAAACACAAAGACATTCTGGCTCATAAAAAAATATTTAAGAAACTCAATGACCATTACCAGGCATAACAGAACTGCCCTGATTAGATAGACTAGATACAGGTGATATTTGTCTGCTTAAAACCAGCTGCTTATGATTGCACTACATAAACACAAATTTATTTAATTGCACACCTAAAATTCAGTATTGCAATTAACATTTTTACAATTGTTTCAATTGTATCTTATGATGGCCTTTGACTAAGGCCACCTTTGCATTAGAAACCTGTGACCAGGCTGCTGAAAAGGCTTGTTCTAGTGGTCAGTTTTGTCATCCTTTAAATTACTGCATTCAGGGAAATAACTGTGAGACATTGGATGTTCACGAATATTGAAAATGGTGAAAACCCTCTCACAGTTATTCTAGCCCCACACTATTCTTCACCTTTACTAACATAACAAAGCCTGTAGGTTGACAGGCAGAGATCATACAGAATAACTGGCAGTTAAAAACAGTTCTATCTGCCAGCTGAGCAACCAACAGGGCCACGAAGATGACCCCAGGGCTGGAGCACTTCCTGTACAAGGGCAGGCTGAGAGAGTTGGGGTTGTTCAGCCCAGAGAAGAGAAGGCTCTAGGGAGACCTTAGAGCAGCCTACCAGTACTGAAAGAGGCTTCAGGAAAGCTGGGAAGTGGCTCTTTATCAAGGAGTGCAGGAATAGGGGTAGGAGAATGGTTTTCAGCTGAATGAGGAAACATTTAGATGAGATATTAGGAAGCAATTATTTCCTGTGAGAGTGGTGATGCACTGGCACAGTTTGCCCAGTGAGGTTGTGGCTGACCCATCCCTGACGGTGTTCAAGACCAGATCGGATGGCTTTTTGAGCAACCTGAAGCAGTGGAGATGTCTCCCTGCTCATGGCAGGGAGGTTGGAACTGGATGATCTTTAAGTTCACTTTCACACCAAACTAGGTTGTTTAGCCTGGAGAAGAGGAGGCTGAGAGGAGACCTCATTGCTCTCTACAAATACCTGAAGGGAGGTTGTAGAGAGGAGGGAGCTGGCCTCTTCTCCCAGGTGTCAGGGGACAGGACAAGGGGGAATGGCCTCAAGCTCCGCCAGGGGAGGTTTAGGTTAGAGATTAGGAAGAAGTTTTTTACGGAAAGGGTCATTAGGCACTGGAATATGCTGCCCAGGGAGGTGGTTGATTCGCCTTCCCTGGAGGTGTTTAAGTTACGGGTGGACAAGGTCCTGAGGGACATGGTTTAGTGTTTTGTGGGAGTGGTTGGACTCGATGATCCGGTGAGTCTCTTCCAACCCGGTGATTCTGTGATTCTGTGATTCCATGATTCTATGAACTTCAGCATAGACACCAGTGAGGCACAGGGTCTGAGGAATTTCTGCAGTTCAAGGTTTTTCTAAGTCACTTTTTGGGTGTACTCATAAGGGTATTTTGTGCTTAAATATATGTAGATCATTTACTCCATGCCATCTCATAAGAAGGCATAGCAATTAACCTGTGAATGAGTCAATTCTATGTTTTAAAAGTCAGCTGTTTGTGGTTGCCATAGTTACGAAACATACTATAAACACTGCTTGGTATTTGCAATACGGTGCCCTTTGAAAGAAACAGAACAATGTATGTAGCATAGCCCCATAGAAAATTCGCACAATCTTTGCAGTTGGAAATGATAATTAGTCTTGGCAACCAACACTGCCAACTTGCCTTTTCAGATGAGGAGACAGGGCTTCTTGCTGAGCAAACAATGTTCAAACACTCAGAAGAAAGAGGCAAGCAGGCCCACACATGACACATGGTATTGTGATATGAACTAAACATAGAATCATTGAATAACCAGGTTGGAAGAGACCCACTGGATCATTGAGCCCAACCATTCCTATCAAACACTAAACTATGTCTCTCAGTGCCTCATCCACCCATGCCTTAAACACTTCCAGGGAAGGTGACTCAACTACCACCCTGGGCAGCATATTCCAGTGTCCAATGACCCTTTCTGTGAAAAAGTTTTTCCTAATGTCCAACCTAAACCTTCCCTGGTGGAGCTTGAGGCCATTTCCTGTTTTCCTATCCCCTGTCATCTGGGAGAAGAGGCCAGCACCCTCCTCTCTACAACCTCCTCTCAGGTAGTTGTAGAGAGCAATGAGGTCTCGCCTCAGCCTCCTCTTCTCCAGGATAAACCGTTCTCTCAGCCGTTCCTCATAAGGCCTGTTCTCCAGCCCCTTCACCAGCTTTGTTGCTCTTCTCTGGACTTGCTCCAGAGCCTCAACATCCTTCTTGTGCTGAGGGGCCCAGAACTGAACACACGATTCAAGGAGCAGTCTCACCAGTGCCAAGTACAGAGGGAGAATAACCTCCCTGGACCTGATGGTCACGCTGTTTCTGATCCAAGCCAAGATGCCATTGGCCTTGTTGTCCATTGTGGCACACTGCTGGCTCATGTTCAGTCACTGTCAACCAACACTCCCATGTCCCTCTCCTCCAGGCAGCTTTCCAGTCAGACTTCTAGTCTGTAGCACTGCATAGGGTTGACATGGAACATGCCAACACAAATTGTCAGGACAGGACATTTGATTAATAAAGCAGCATTACATAAGTAACCTAATCAAACTCCTATGAAAGACTCAGATGTTCTCTGTCTTTATCATCAGAGACTGAATATCTTTGTGTATCTAAGCATTAGATGGAACTCAGCCACCAAAGTGAATGACCATCTTGGTTGAACAGATGAGTAGTTGTACTCTCCACTCTTACAATTTTGAATTGAAGGAAACTATCAGTTTGGTAAATGTGGAAAACCCATATTCACAACTAAGGACTGCACATAGTGCACCTAGCATTTTAGGCTTGCAAACATCACTATGTCAATGTTTCCGTATATAGTAGCTAGAAACAGATTTGTCAGGGTTCTTTCAAAAACCCCAATTCTCACATATCTCAATTAGCTGGAATCTACAGATGAAGTTATTCCTCCCACAATTCTTGACTAGCCCCACTACATTATATTTTGCCATGGTGATGATCATGCAAGCTGATGTGGTCAGCCTTTGAAATCCTTTTGGCTAATGATAGAAGCCACAATTGTGCTAACTCATTTAGCCTGTTGGGTATCAGAAAGGATCACTGAGCTGGCAGGTAGAAAAAAAGACAAAATATCTGTTCATTAGCAAGCCACAGTTAGAAATCAGTGTCCCAACACATCAAAATAATACCAAACCCAGTTTTTGTCAAGCTTCCTGGCAACGTTACAGTCTGCTTCTATTCAGTTCCTCGATGATACAGTGGTTATAGCATGAGTATACTAGATGGGTATACTAGATAGAGGACAATACACTCAGAAGAAAACTGTTAAAAACATCACAGCTATGGGAAGTGATTCAGAATACATATCCTGTGTTTCTAGGGAAGCTGCTCTAGAACCTGACCCTTAACACAAATCAAAGAAAACAAAAGGGCAAAAAGGATAGAGTTTTCATTAGTTTTGCCTCTCTTAAATGTGCTTCTTGACTAAGTCATTACTCAGGATAGAATCATCCTTGATAGGGCTTTCAATGCTTTAATAGGGCTTTTAAGAAAAACGAGGACAGACTTTTTAGTAGGATGTTCTGATAGGACAAGGGTGAAGGGTTTTAAACTAAAAGGGTGTAGATTTAGACTAACTACAAGGAAGCAATTTTTTTTTTAATGATAAGGCTGGTGAAACTCTGGAACAGGTTGCCAAGAGATGTGGTGGATGTCCCATCCCTGGAAATATTCAAGATCAAGTTGGGTGTTGCTCTGAGCACTCTGGTATGGTTGAAGATGTCCCTGCTCACTACTGCAAGGGGGTTGGGACTAAATGACCTTCAAGGTGCCCTTCCAACCATACCTATTCTGTGATTCCAGATTTTACTTGGAAGTATATTTGATTTGAAAGAGAATTATAAGTACTCAGACATACGGTTTAACTTTGGCCTTACAGAAGTTTGTGAAAAAAACACTTTGGGCAATTCTAACATATTTCAGACTCTCACAGGCAAGGAGAGCCTGCTCCAGGGCTATAAACCAACATATCCACAGAACTATTCTAAAAGGAAAGCCTTGCAGGAGAAAAAAAGCAACGACCCTGTTTCTGAAGACTGTGATACCAGAGGAGACGTAATTGAGAATGAACTCCTCCCTGGAGCCTTAAAATAATTTTAAAAGTAGCACAAACCCCTACAATCTTGGAATTTAGGTGAAATGTTTTCTCATTCAGCACTGAAGACACTAGTAAAGGTCCTGCTTCTGCAATGCATTTGTGTTATGATTCTGTCATGTAGGGGCAGCATCCATACTTATAGGTGACATAGGCAAGCTCTTCAGAACTCAACCTGCATCAAAAGAAAAGTGCAAAGAATCCAGGCTTATACTGCCAGGATGTGACAAGGGTAATATTGTTTGTCAAAGGCCAGCCACATGGTACATCTGTCCAAACCATTAAGACTAGAAACCGCAGGAGCATTTCTCATCTCAGGGACCATACTGCTGGAACTATCATTACTGGGAGACAATACAAGCAAAAACCTCTTTTCTTGTCTTCCTAAATTTCAGAATGCAAACTATACAGTCTAGTTATCCATCCTAACAGGAAAAAGAATACCATGAGTTAATGACTTACTTTCAAAAGTACACCTTGTGTTTCATTTTAACTTGTACATTTCTCTGGTTTTGTCTGCTATGTTTTTCACCTTCCTATGGGTTGGATTAGTTCTTTGCGTCAAGAAGAATCCCTTAAAAGCCACATCTGTGTAGGTACAACAGGCTCTCAGACACGTGGTGGAGCTCACTTGATACTACTGCAACATAAGGACATTAAAATAAGAACAACAGATATTCAGTGATTACTACTACCACTCTAATGTTGGACATATCTCACAATAAGGATTTTGACCAGGGGACAAATTAAAGACAGAAATCTTTAAGCTAGGAGAAGAGTATGATAAGTTTTGACCAATCTCACTAGAAAAACACTTTTTCTAGATAGCAGTAAGCTCTTCTATTTTTATCCATTGTTATACTGATATTATTAATGTAACTAGACTAAGTAAACAGACAAAAAAATATTCAACAAATGTTGTTGCTATCCAAATTAGTATTTGATCAGCCTTATTCAAATAAATGATTGTCTTCAAAAGGTTTAAGTTAAAGAAAAAATGTATGTGCCCAGAAACATCGTGAGAAAGTCCTCTGATTACACAGGAGCAATTGTATTTGTCATTTTGGACTGCATAATCTCACCAAGCTCAGACCAGACAGTCAGTCTTGGCACAGAGGAGTTAACAAACAACTATTTTATGTGTTAAAGACTAAAGTTTGAAAGCTGAAAATCAAAGTAGTCACAACATGCTCCAGTCCCCTGGCATTTGAAACTAAACTACTGGCATGGAATACTTGAAATGAAACACAAATGTAACACTTCACAAAGAGTTGATTCTAAGAGCCATTGTGTTACTTTGGGGCAGAATAAAGATATTAACTCTGGTGTCTAGGCCAAACTACTGTACGGATGCTGTCTCCTCTCGGTAAACACATCCCTGAAATTTCAGGTGAAAAAAATATGTACTGAATGGAATTGCTAGGGCTAGATCATTCCTGAAGCAGTTTTCTGATATGTTAATGAAAGGACTAGCTACCAGGAGATTCAGAGATTGTGATCATCAAATACAGCCTATTTGTAGTTCAGATTACCTACTTTAGAAGGCAAAAGAACCTTTTGAGCAGGTATGAGAAATTAAACAGCAGCCAGAGCAACATCTGAAGTATAGCAACACTTTTCCTCTGGTTTTTTTTCAGTATCCAAGTAAAAAAAGTGAAACAACCATGAATACAATGAGTAAGTAAACTAGAAATGCAAGCAGTCTCCCCTTTCTGAAGTTTACGCTACCTGGGATTTGAGTGCTCTTGTTATCAGATTTACTTGGCAATAATCCAGCTGAGAGACGGGGAAGCAGTTGAAGAGCAGTATTTTAAAGCTTCAAACAATAAAATGAAAAAATCAAGTTAAATTCAAGTTAATTCAAGTTAAAATCATTCTCCTCTACTGGATTTGTGTGATCGGTTGAAATTGGCCCAATGCCAATTTCCCAAAGGGCCTGGGACAGAGGCCCCAAGACCCCTCCTGACCATGGTGGGGGAGAAGAAAGAGAGGGAAAAAAGAAAAACCATGAACTCAAACTCCAGTAGGACTAAAGCAGTTTATATATATATATATAGAGAGAGAGAGAGAAAATAAAAAACAAGTTTTCACTTCCCTCTTATCCAAAAAATTGTTGTTTCCAGAATCTCAGGACCCCTTCGTCCCGACTGGGTAATCAGCAGGTCTGTGTCTCAGCCCACTCCCACAGCAGAGCGACCGCAGGGAGCTTCTCTGCCCTCCAGCCCTCCCGGAAGAAGGATGCCCCACTGACTTCTGACTTCCCTCTTTATATCTTTGCTTACGTAAAGAAATGAGATGGAATACTTCCTTAGTTATGACCTTAGTTACCATGAAGGTAAACTAAAACCACTACAATTTGAAGTGTAAATAACCAGAATCAGATACAACAAAATCACTTTTGTGGAGAGTTCTAATCAGGAGTTTGGTCAAATGCAATACTTTCAACTTAACCACTTACATCTTCAAAATTAGAGCTCTTCATACTATATACCTTTTTATATGACTTCTTAGAGTACAATGTCAAAATCTGCCTTTGCTTCTGACATTGCTGGGTTAATTTAACCTCAGATGGTGGTTGAAATTTTTTTGTGCATGTAGCATAAAAGGAAGGTGGCTGAAGTGGGAATAGAGTCAATTTTGGTCACTGGCTCCCATGAAGAGGGAATAATAAAAGCTGAAAAATCAATTACATTATTTCTTGAATGACTGTTTAAAAATATTTTTCCTCTAGAGATGAGCAGCTCCAAAAATTGGTGTGGTATATGGAGCTTTTTGTTGTTGGATTATTGGCTAGAATTCCAGGCAGGTCAGCAATAAATGAAAGTCACTTCCACTTATTGCTGTAATATATGTGAAATGAGTAGGTAATCTGGCCAGTTTCTAGAAGACAGTATCTGTTTAAAAAAAATACATAAGGCTTAATAAATGCATTGGCATCTTTCTGGTAATAAGACTGAATAAGTGTGGAAACTGAACAGAAACTGTATAAATGGCCTAGCTCCATCAAAGCCTATTAAATTACAATAAGGGAATAATTCCATTTTAGACTCAGAAGTTTTATTCTCTAATTCTATCAGTATAGCACCTTTTTTTAAAAAAAATAGTCATTATTGTGCAGATCTCTAAAGAAATTCTATCAAAACTTTTAGAAGATATAATTCTTTACACTTTTATTTTGTATGTTTGATGAAACATAATCAATCTCTTGCTTCCTTAATAAATTTTCATTTACTTATCTCATAAAACAAAAATGCTTTGAAGGTGGGAACTTCAGCACAGAGAACCTCTTTATCTGTCACAAGTTTAATGTGTCAGTACATTGCAAAGAAGAAACAAAATCCTTTTCTTATGCGAGAGTGTGACGTCAGTCATCTGAAATAGGGTTACATCCCTTGGCATTTATTAATTACAGTGAAAATTCCCTTGACTGTTTGAGCACACCACAATCTGTTTCTTATGACATTTGGATACTTGAGGCTACACTGCATTTTCTGCTGGAAATTTTGCATTTTCTAAAAAAATATTTTTCTTTTTTTTTTTTTAAATTCTACCTATTTCTCTCTGGCTGAACACATACCTTAAGTCAGATTACATTGCTTCAGGGCAGAATTCAAAGACTTTTATAAATACACTCAATTTCAGGCAAAGAAAAGTAAAACTAGTGATAGCTAGAGAATGTAGGAAAAATATCATCTCTAGGATGATAGTGCAGCACTACAACAGGTTACATAGAGTGGCCAGGGAATCTCCATCCTTGGAAGCCTTCCAGACTTAGGCAAAACTGTAATTGAGCATTGGAGACTATCTTGCTTTGAGTGGGAGTCCAAACTATATGGCCTCTCCAAAATTCTCTTATGAACAATAGTTCTGCTATCTTTCCTTCGCTGTGCTATTGCTATGTCTGTTGTTTCCACCAGTGCACAGAAACTCCAATTCAAGCCATAAGGGAACATGAACATTAACAGGATGGATTAAAATGCTTGCTTAAGTGATCTTCTGAAATAGGGCTCCTGTATCAAGATAGTAGTGGCTTTAGTATCACCCATTGGCAAAATGTAAAAAAAACATAGAGTGGAAGCAGGAGAACAATTATTGAAATAGAAGGTCACAACCTAAAGTAAAGTGGAAAAAGAATTAAAGTATTAATTTATCCAACTAAAGCATCAAATAAAAGGGGGATCAGGTGGAAGGGACATCAACTACTTCAGGCATAAATATTTTAGCTCTTCTCTCATTCTCTATTATTCTCAGCTGTAGAGGTTATACACAAGTTTTGCCCACGAGGAGCTTTGCTACTAGATTGCTCAGAAGGCTTCTGCTTTCTTTTCCTAAATAAGGCCTTTTTTTGGCAATACTCCACCACTAGGTTTCTGCCTCCATATGCTGTTTCCCATTCATAGCACAGAAAGAAACTTTCTGTGAACCAAGTCCTGATTTACAGCTACACATTTGGAGCTAGGAAGAAAAGATTTGGTTCTCATTCAAAGCTTCTGTGCAGTCCACACTGGAATCTGTACAGTGCATTGTTTCCAAATTCTCCTCTTTACATGCTAGTCACAAAGCAATCCTATTCAATCTTTTAAGGGTGGTTTATAGGAACAAAATGCAAAGGACAGAGAATTCTCATGGGCTAAAGATCAATAAACTGCTGTTCTCAGGATTACAAAGCAGACTTCACCCAGGTGGCTTCAAATCTCTGTTTTGGTCAGCAGGAATATCTGTTTAGTGCATGCTGGAAAGTATTACAGAGTTACCAGGTGTGGCTCTCTTAACTTCACCATTGACTTTCTTTTGTTTGGAACCTTTTCTCAGTAACTGGCCAGTGTTGCCCGGATGCATGCCCATTACTTTGTTGCTCTGGACTATAAGCATAATGTTGCACATTAAAAAAAAAAAAAAAAAAAAAAAAAAGAGAGAGAAGATGCTAAAATAATTACCATTCCATTGAAATTACTTGAGGATTAGTTTTTGGATGGAGAAATATAGACATTCTAAGTGCCGAGTCTGCTTTGACCCTTACTTGATGGGAAGCAACATCTGTTTTCCAGGTTTCCATCTGTGCATGGCTAGTCAGAAGTAGCCAATTGCAGGCATATGTGACATTTCCTCACCACATTATGTTGACATCACTGGCATGCATGTTGTTAGAACAACAGGCAATAAAAATTCTCAACAGAATTTTAAGACTTGATTAGTTCCATCCCAGGGAAGTCAAATACTTGTCAGTGACCACTTTTTTTTTATAACCCCTTCTCTCCAGAGATGTTCAGAGGACCCAACAATCAATTCTTCACTGTTTGCTATTTCAGAGCTGTAGATCTAAACACCTACATTTGATAAAACTGGCATAAATTAACAAACCCACAAACATGCCACAAGAATGAGCTAAGCCCCACATGAATGGGCTTAGAGAAGAGCAACACATAATATCAACCCACTGCACTCAGATTGTGTTTTATTCTCTCTGTTATTGAGATGTTATCCAGCACAATAGGAAGGCAGGAATACACAAGATAGAATGTTCATTCTGTAGCTGTAGAGAAACTACACACATCAAGAAAAGCACTGTTTTAGAGCATAAAACCTGCAATTCTGTGGCATTTACAAGCAGATCATGAAAATAAAGATTAAAATATCAATATAATACAGCCAGTACTGAGGCTTAAAATAATAAATGATTTTAAGATCCATGTACTACTTTGTTTAGCAGGTTGCTGAAAGAAAGGTCTGAATAGAAGAAATGTGCAAACAGCATTCTTTTCAGGAGCAGACATTTGATAGCCTCGACTGAGACATGAGGTACTATTAAGGAAGCCACAGAATGCATGGTGACAATAGTATGATTCTGTACTGAATGAAAAATAAATATATGACTACATTAAGGCTAATGACAAATGAGAACTCCAATTCCCTTTACTCTGTCTCTCCATAACTGCAGCTCTTGAGAAGGTGGCAGGAGGCAGCAGCCTCCCATGACTCTGACAGTGGGATATTCAGATCCATCACTGAATGCAATTCTAATTGATCTTCTAGAGTCGGTAGCAGCGCTTAAGTTTATGCTGCCTGAAATTCATTGTCAGACATAGAGCCCAATTACTTTAGTTTAGGAACTGCCCCAGTTTTCATCCTGGATTACCAGTTTCCACTACTATTTATTTATCATTGGTGGCAAAGTTGGTGGCCCTTTTCCCTCTTTTCAATGAATCATAAAATGGTTTGGGGTGGCTNACTCCATAGAGATCATCTAGCTCCTGTCTGCATCAATAATCTAGTTCCCATGGCCAATGCAGTTCTGAAAAACCCACTCCTTCCAGTATATGTAAACTAAAAGGCAAAACAGTTAATTTAATGACCAGCTTTCACATATGGCCAGACCAAGAAAGGACTCAAGTACTTTGTGCCTAGAATTGGCTGCCTCCATGGCAAATACATTGGCAGAATTTTAAGGCTCTCTCTTTTCTCAGTAGTACAAGAAAGGAGTAATTAAAAACAAGGTAAACCATCAGTTGCACTGATTCAAGGAAAAAATGCCAATATAGGCAACAGACTCATGTGTATTAGGTAATATGTATTTTACTTTGTCTCACAGCAGTGGTTGACTGATTTGAATACTTCTTTTAGGCATTCACTGATATACAAGCATGAGAGACCATGTAAAACAGAACGGAAAGGAAATAATTTTTACAAGTATATTGTATGCAGATCTAATTGGGTCAGCTAAAGGCAACCCTGAAGTTAACAAACAGACAAAGAAAGGTTTAGGCAGACTTCATAAAGTTTGCGCCTGGAACTAAATCAGCCTTTTAAACATTATCAATACCAATAGCATCACTCAATTTTCATTATAATTAATGTGGTAATTAAGGCAAAAAAGGTTTACTTTTCTTGTCATTCTCAAACCCAAACACATTCAGGTATATAGCATTTCCAAGTTTTTTATATCTACATGCTTCATGTTACAACAAATATGCCAAATGTCAAAATCATACCAAGAAAAAAACCAAACCTATACTTGTTTGTATAACATACACACAATTTTAATTACTGGACTTAAAACAATGTTTTAAATTTACTTTCCATTTGACCAATGATTTTGCTTGCCTACTTTTCTCATTTACTTCTGAAGTGAAAATAAACTAGCCATTTATACATTTGTTTAGACTTTTGAGAGAGTTTCATTTTCTGGTTCTAATAGAACATTTGGGTTATATGCACCACAAGCTAATGCTTTTTTAAAAATTTGTTTAAATTGGAAATTTTATATTCTGGAAGTCCTATAGGAAAATCTGTGTTTATCTTCAATTAAACAGAAATTCAATTCCAGTCTGATATTATCCATTTAAATTCTACTTTCTAAACTCTACCTTATTGTTTACAATGCATTATGCAGTGAATGAACATAAGAATCTTCTCAATTTGTCTTCATTACTGAGCACATCAGCAACAGACCCAATGGACATCACCCAGTGGATTGGGGGAGTGGGGACAATCATCTTGTATTTCTGTGCTCATCAACATTCAGAAAATCCTACACTATTCAGAAGTGGAGCTGGCTCATGTTGTAAAACTTTCCCTCTTTGCAGTAGTGTTCAAAAATAAACAAACCTAGGGGGTAAAGAGGCAGGATATGAGTAAGGATATTTGTAATGCAGTCAGGGATTTCTTTACTGACCCTTAAACCAAATAATTAATGTCCTTTAATTATTTATTTGCATATGTGAGTAACTATGCTGTGCGTATGTTCAAATATATTATTGAGGTATGTTCTAGTCAGAGATGAGATTTACATTTCATTCTGAAAGAGAATTTTGTTTATTAACATTTTCTTTCAGATAATACAGTAATGCACAGGGGCCTTAATCTCAAAACAGTACCACTAAAATATAGGCATCACGTTGCTTCAAAATAATAAGAATAAAAAGGCTAATACCCTGTTGCTGACAGAGCAAGCAATGAACAATCCAGAAGGGAACTGTAGTAATTGTGACAGGCAATGATCTTACCATGTTAGCCCTCTAACCATTGCCAAATTATTTATGAGTATCAATTTATTTACAGGCAACTGTGTGAGAGGCAGCCTAGGATAAAGTGCTAAGCTTTGAAAATGGGTGATAAAGTCTGGTATGATGCAGACAGAAGGTTACATCATCAGAATGACCAAACTTTACTCATTTAGTATAAAATACTGAGGCTATGTATTGGGCAGGATAATCAACTGCACCAAGAATTAAAACTAAGCAAATGCTCTGAGGTCTTTCTCAAAAATATTTCCACAAGGTATTTCTACTAATACACCTCTTCAGGCCCATTATTTCAATTGCAATTGTTTAAAAAACCCTAATAACCAACCAACCACCCCCTCAAAAAACAAGCAAACCCAAACAAAAATAGAGAAGAGATCGCAAACCACAAACCAGAATAAATAATTGAAACAAGTTTCACTAGCATAGACGTCAACAGAAAGAACCTTTCAACACTGTGATCTGCACTCTGCAAATTACTTCACTTTCACATAGACATATTTGTAATTACAGTAGAATAGCCACTATGTCTGACACACAGTGCACAACCTCCAGAACTAAAACCAAGAGTTAAATTTCTTGTTTGCTGCCCCTAGTTGTTACAGGCCCTTGTATTCTTGTGATCAGAAAAGACCATCCGAGACAAATTTATCAGATGTTGTCATTGATCAAGTGGGAACAGAAACAGCACCACACAGTTCCTCTGAACAATTATTCCACAAACTGTTTTAATAATGACTATAAAGTACTGAAACATATTGCTTTCAGTCAAAAGAGATTTACAAGATTCTTGAAATACTTACAATCTGAACATAGTTCAGGTGAAAGGAGCAAGGATAAAACTCACTGAGCTATCTGCTGAGTAATAATGTGGTTGAAGGCTTGCATCTATTTTGTGATATGAGAAACAAAACTTATTTACCAGTCAAAGCTGGGCAGTGTTTGTTGGGTTAACCATTGTTCCCTCAAAATGCTGCCTATTTTCTGCCTCCATCAAATATTGATGTTTTTCTGACACCTTTGCACGCTGGGTCGTGGAACAGGTATTTTTCCAGGCTGCACATCAATTTCAATTCTTAATGTATTATCTGTGCAAATTACTTGCATCTAGAAGCTGGAAGTGCTCAAACCAAGTGTCAAAATCAGAGTGGGAATGCTATAACACATTTGAACAAATCAAAGGATTGTGTGAACTAATTAAGCTAATCCAAACATTGAAAATTTATTAAAACAATTTAACAAGTGGCTAAAGATTTAGACAGCAAAACAGAAGTCCTGTCTAAAAATAATCCACAGGGTAGAATTTATTAGAGAAATGCTAAATGGAGGCACATCTTTTCCTAAAGTCCTAAAGTCTCGGCTTACACACATAGTTTTCATCACTTTAATATATTGCAGCTTTTTACCTAAATTGAAAGTCAATGAAGTTATACTATATTAAAACTACAAGAATAAAAATGACCCCACAATAGCCCATTAACACTTTTAACCTGAAAATTTGAACCAGAAAACTTTGCCCAAAAACTTCAAGTTGGCACTGCACAGTTAAGGCACTGATACCTGCACAAGAGACTAATCCTGTGGTTCCAAATTTCCCAATTTCAGATATTCTTAAAAGGAGTTCTGTATTCTGTTAATCTATTTAGTGCAAATTCTATAGCAATTTGCAGAGTCTACAGCCATTTAGGGATGAGTGAGTTCTCTCAATTATTGAAGCATAAAGACTCGAGTTGCTCTGAAGAATGACAGCATCAGTCCATGATCACTTACTTCCCAATATGTGCCCATGTGAATTTCAATATTCTGAAATGTCCAAGTTGAAGTGGGATAAAAGGAATAGCACCTACAAAAAATGCACACCATTTTGTACTCTCCAAAATAAGTCAAAACTTGGATGGTTCCATTTCAGAAGTATTTGTCAATCCACGAATATTTCACATATATTTATCATATGAAACTATTCTTCACAAAACTCTCTTATGATTTACTTGTGCATGATAAGAAAGGAATAACAATTTCCTGTGACAAGGCAAAGCCACAGCCCATATTCACAAAATTGTAGGTGGGAACAGTGCCCTAAAGAAGCAAGTTCCAAAGATTAACAATGTTTTCTGAAATCAGTCCATCCAGTGGATGGGAAAGGGGAAGACATTTATAATCTTGGAGTACAAATTCTTCTCTAACAAAATATCAGTCACTGCTATCTCTGAAAACACTCAGTATAAGGCAATTTGAATTAGTTCAAGTAAGGCAAAATTGAATTTGTTCAAGTGCCAAAATATCTGGATATAACAGACCTAGAAATAAAGAAGTGAGCTGTAGGATCAGCTTTCCAAGTTATTCCTAAACCTCTAACAGAAGAAAAAGGAAAACAAGTCTCTCTATTTGTTTGGAATAGAAGTTCTCCAATATTTTTTTTCAGAGAAAAATCGCTGTTATCCAAATTCTCCCTAAACTGGCGGGCTTATGTGCTATGCAAGTACCAGTCTTTTTACATGCAGAACCCCTGTTTACCTTGATGGGAAAGCTGCCTGCAAAACTGGACAGATACAGAACTTGTAAATACTGTTAAAAAGTCAGGAGATCTAACATGTGAATTCCTGCAAGCAAAACAGTTGAACTTGCTAACATCTTTTAACCATTTTCAGTATTGTACTGAAGCTTGAAACATTAGCTTGAATATTTGATAGTTATAAAAATAGAAGAAAATAAATGGCACAACAAAAATAGAAATACAAATATTTTGATCTAACTGCTGAAGCATAGATGATATTTGCATTTATTATAACAATGTAACTGTTCCTACCAACTGAGAGACCTGATAATTACATGAAGACTGACCTGTTACCATTTTACATTGAGCATCATTTTATCAGTTCTGATTTTCCTCAGGTGAAACTATATGTATAAATAATAATTACCCTGTTTCTTGCAAACATTTGACTTGAACATCATTGTTACTGGCAATGTCCCCATTTCAAAGGGTTCTTTTAATAACCCAGTACCACATAGTTTACATTAATTTCATTTTTTGCTTTTCCTACCCATTTATACCTTTACAAAACTCTCACAGGAGACGTTCCAGCCCCATTGTGTGCTGCTGTACTCCAGCTGCAAAAGGGCTGGGACTGTGCCCAGTGTATATGAATACTTCAAGGGTCTCAGGGTCAGGGGAAACTGGCTGCTCCTCCTCTTCCACTCTCCTTCGAGAAATTGCTCCACACCACATCATGGAGAGCTACATCTCCCATAACCGCTTTTGCCTAATTCAACTAAAACACACTAGGAGAGTATGATGTTCTGGATGGCTGAGGTCACATTCCAATCAAGCAGATGTTGAAAAGGAAAAAAGTATCTTTGTGCCAACTATTTCTGTTCATAGTATTTGTAAAGATGCACTTTATTAACTAGTGGAACAAAGCCAAGGCAGAAAAGCTCTCTGATTGTGCCCGAATATGATAATGCATTTTCCGTGTTTTAATACCCAGTGGTAGTAGGTTTTGGTGTTTGTTTACTTTTAACTGTTTGGAAATAATGCTATCTAAAGTTGAGTTCCTAGACTCAATCATACAAGATGCACAAAACCAGTGAAAGCAACAGATGTTTACTCACATTTTCCTATCTTCCTCGAATTCAATCTTCTGCCTTTGCTGTGGCTATTTCCCCTTAGACGTGACTCACTAGTACTTACGTTGGTAGTTTCCCCCCCTTTCATATCAGAACAGGATCCCCATGTTTATTCATGTAATTTCATAAAAGCAGTATCAATTAAGCTCAGCAGTAGTCTGAGTGGACTTATATCAAGTGACCAAGTGCATGTGGATCTATTTATTCTTCTGTTTAGTAAAAGACAAAGGAATCTGTGCTAGATTAAGGAATATGGCACTTTTCATGTGAAACTCTTGGAGGAATATTTATATTAATTCCACTGGTTCACTCTTTTGGCTTTTGCCTACAACATCTAAAAGGATACACTCTGCCATATTCAAAATAAATTTTGCTTATGTACTGGATCTCATCAACATTGGGACATGTATAATCCTCTCAGATGAGTTCATATATGTTGTCCTGGACTTACATCCAGGAGGCACAAGATAACATTACCACAGTAACCCTGAAAGAAAGGATTTTGATGCGATTTCTGATGGTTTAAAGATTTTTTTTCTGAACATGTGTTCTAGAGATTGCATACAAATCCAGATCAAGATCCATCACCTGAAATTAAAGCCCATTTAAGTAAATAATGGGAAAAGAAGAATTCTTTTCTACACTGTCATCGTCCAAGTATATTCACAATTGCCTGTTGACAGTAGGCGATTCAGAACTTCATAATTACCTTCAAAATCTGATAGGAGCAAAAAAGTAATTCCTGAGAAGAGGTATAATTTAAATTGTAGTTTACACCACTATAGTTTAACTATGATTTTGAAATAATTCAAGGCAGTGATATAAAACCCAGTGGAAAATATACATTTTTTGAGCAGCCTAATTTTTTGTCACTTAAAAAGGTTACTTAAGTTACTTTATAAGAAAAGCTAATTAGAAAAGCAGACACATCCTATCCTTCTCTCTATGTTTCTGGCAAGTTGGCAACTGCCAGAGTGATGAGAGACTGACCTATTTCACAAAGGACCTCAGGAGATTATAAGACTTTAAATCATAATCTTCAGAAAATACCTAAAGGAATTTTTTTAAATGATCTTCTATACGGGGGTGGGGGGAAGTAAAGTTTCTGCTCTGCAAACAGGCAGAATGATGATGAACAGCGGTTTGAGAAAAGCCTGAGACAACCTACATTGATATGGACTAAGGTGAATCTGAACTTCTACCAGAGTAAACATACTTCATCTGGGAGGGGAAAAATGTTGAAATATTGTTATTCATTAGCAAAAGTAAAGCAGTTCAACTAGACAATGGTACAAATCAGTCCTGGCCAGTAAGTAGAATCTGGAAATGAGGAGCTGAGAGGGGAAAACAGCTTTCTAAATTTCACATAACTGTATGAACAGTAGAGAAAGTCCTTAAGACTGAGGAGAAAATCTTGGACACTAAAAAACCCTGAAGTGTCATCCATACTACAATCAATTTCCTCTTCACAGGTGCAGTAGGTTAGGCTGTGGGTACAGGCTGGGCACCTGGACTCCAGGTGATTCAGCTGACCCCAAGTTTAAGCATTGCCTTTAAGGATCTACTCTCTTTTATTCAACCCCTGTGGTCAGTAGGATTATAAGAGGCAAACTTTGTTTACAACTCCACAGCAAAAAAACTTTTCTGTTGTATCATGGAATTACAGGCCAAATAGCATCACTTAATGTTGTTCGCAGGACCTACACTACTACAGTGTTTGGGAACCAAGTTGTTTATGAAATCCAGATCTTAATTCCTCTACATGCTAAAACCTCCTCTGAAAAAAACAGACTCAAAACCATTTATCCTCACAACAGCTTTGTGAGGCTAAATAAATTAAAACCATTCTTAGTCATCATATAAGGTTCTAGTCTTAAACCACTCTCCTTTTGGGACATTTGACGTTAATTTCCTTTGGTTTTGTTGTTATCAAATCTTTTTAGCACACAAGTTCTCAGCATGAAAAACCCACACAATCCATGGAATGTTAAAACAACTTATTTTAACAGCTATAAAGAGCTAGTTTGGCCTTTCATGTCAATGTCTAACACTAAGTAGTTTTAATTAGAACGAGACTGATAGGCTTGAATATTCATTACTAGTTCTGCTAATGTTAAAATCATAATGCATACACTTCATGGTACAGGATATAAATACATAGATTCTCTCCTTATCTCATTTTCACTATGTGTGGCAGTCAAATATAACATTTTGGAGTAGATAAATATAATCTTGGTGCCACTTCTTGCCTTCAGCGTAAAATTGTGTAGCAGAAAAAGCACAAGCAAGTAGGAGGGGAGAAATAACCTATAGTGCTACCTTTCAGTGGTCTTTATCGATGCTAGTATATTTCAGATTTTCTGTCCAGTTAAATGTACAAAAAGAAAACAGGCACACATATCCTTATATTATTTCAAAATTACTTACTTTGTTCCAATCACTGCATCCACTCAGGAAACTTCAGATTTCTCGGTGATGAAAGTGCAATATTTAACCTACATTATAGCAAGTGTTCAAGGACAAGGTGAATGGGAGGTCGGAGGTTGGAAATGTCCCTGCTCATGGCAGTGGGGTTGGATCTAGATGACCTTTAGGTCCTTTCCAACCCAAACCATGCTAAATTCTATTAAACTTTATATTGCTCTACTGAAGGAGGAAGAGTTTTACTCCTATTAACACCACTTTCAAACAACTTGCTTTACAACTTCAGACCAAATTACAGTTATCAAAGGACCCAAGGCAACTTGCAAAAAAAATCAACTCTGTTTCTATACAGTTGCTCAGTTTTATATCATTTTAGTGTCTGAAATTTTTTTAAAACATTGAAACAAAAGTCATCCTATCAGCTTGTAAGAGCCCATAAAAATAAACCGATTGATGTAGTATTAGATTACAATGATTATTTTCTAGGGCGAACTCCTTATATAATTTGATGAGATGCTGGAAGAAAAACAGTCAAGATATTACCCTTCTTTTGTCACTAGTGTCACTGTTACGTTGTCCTGGTTTCATATGGGGCAGTTAAATAACAAAGACTCTGTTATTATTTTTTCTCTTCTATTAAAGTGTCTTTATCTCAAATCCAGAGCTTTACTGTCTTTCATTCTCCTCCCTGTCCCACTGCTGGGGGTGGGGGGGGGGGAGGCAAGTGAGTAGCTGCATGATGCCTAGCTACTGGCTGGGGTTAAACTACAACATATGTAGGGGTCTTTGGAGACAGTAATTAAAAAAAAAAATGTAAAGGAGTTTATTTTAGCCTTTTCTTTTTTGAAACAAAGAAAGTTTATCATCTTTATTTCTGACTGTTATTGTCCAAGCTGATAAACAAAGTGAGTGATGTTTCTCCTTGGTAACCTCTTATTTATTTTATGTTCACATTTCATGGATTAGTATCAACATAGTTTAAGTAATAACAATCAGAATTTATGATAATAAATATTTGGTTAATCTGTTCAAGATGAAGGTCTGAGAAGGTTAAAAAGCCAGAAAGAAAACCCAAACAGACCTCTTTGCAAAGAGCCTGCCCTCCCCAACCCTGCTTCACAGAACATCACTAGTTCTGACTGAAGTTAATATTTTCAATATTATTTTGTCTTAACATCCACATGTGCTTTTGCTACCCTTGTGATATTGACCACTACATCTTCCTATACATCTGTGCACATAGTCAAATTAAATGACTATTTGGTCCTCCTACAAAGGAGTCAAAGGTTGTACCTCTCATAGAATATAGTGAAGCCTCATTCAAACACCTTAACAAATCATTGATAACCAACGCCAACTTCGTTGATTTCAGCAAGGTGCAGACCTCTGTAGCCTTTTGCAAAACTATATCCAGTTCATTTTACATTCCCTGTTCTGATAGTCTCTGAATCAGCAGTGATACAGCCACAAAGACAGATACATAAAGTGTATTTCCTGACACCATGCTTCCACACCTATGGAACGGTTGTTTATATGGGCATGACAGAAAGAACACAGGTGTCCTCCTTGAAAGGAGACCTGTGTTGCCATATTTCTCTCTTTAGTCACAGAGAAGGGGTAATCAAAATACAAATAGCTTCTACAAAGTAGGAAAAAGGATTTTTCTGCACTTCCATCACACTAGCAAACTGATACTAGGAAAGGCATGCCTCAGCTCAAATAATCACTACTAGAAGCTATTTTGAGTATATTTTAAAGGTTGTTTATATAGCCTACTGATACCATTGTGAGGCATTGGCCCAGGTTGCCCAGAGAAGTTATGGATGCCCCATCTCTGGAGGTGTTCCAGGCCAGGTTGGATGTGGCTTTGAGCAACATCCAATGGAAGGGGTCTCTGCCTGTGGCAGGGGTTTGGAACTGGATGGGATTTAAGGTTTCTTCCAACTCAAACCATTCCACAATTCCATGATACAGTAGAACTTTGTCATTCTGGCTGACAATTCATAGCAGATGAAATGACGAAATCTAAGAAGGATATGAAAAGAAAACTCAGAAGTGTGATGTATCTGGAAGAAGCAGTAAAGTAATTCCAGCTCTCCCACCAAAACTGTATTAATAACTCTACATTTAGTTGGAGTGGATTGCAGGGTTAATTAATAATGCTGTATAACCAATAATTAATCTCTCTCAGATTTGGCATTGTATGACTCAAAGAAAAAGATTGCTTGAGGAACTGAAAATGTAGGCCACAGAAATATGCTAAGGATATACTTTAGGGAACTTTTGTAGGATTTCCACCCTCTGATGTGATTAGCTCTATAAATTAATTGAATAAAATTTTTTTGGTTATAAAGATGAAGAGTACGCTAGTTGGAATAGATTTTTGCTTAAGACTTCCCCTCCTCTACCCCCTTATATCTAATGTTATATCTTTTTGAAGACATCCAAAATCTGCTGTTTGTCTTTGGTCTTCAATATTTTTCCACTGAAGCCATAGGCAAAAATCCCCAAAACAAGGATCAAGTTTCAAGTCTCCATTGTCAGACTGCAATATTTAATGTAATTTTTCTCGTATGATGTCTGTCACTGATTATCTGAACCAACAAGTGTACTTAAAGAAAAAGAAAGTTGCTGCTTGCTTGCTTCCATCTTTGATGACACAGATACCAAAATAAACTAAATGCAAGCCTGACAGACATTCTGTCAAAATATATCTCTACTACATAACAAGCAAACTGGGAACTTTTTGTTATATTTTGTTACCATGCTACTCTCTTTCAAAAATATTAATGTCCAAACTATGAATCAGGTAATAATCCTGAAGAAATCATCCCATTATAAGTTAACAGCTGGGTTTTCAGTTAATGAGCCAAGCTGAAGACAAGGGCAGTTAACACTATAACAAGCCACAGTAATATAATCAATTTCAAGAGGATTATTAGTATCATAAAGCATATTAAATGGTTTATAATAGCAATGGCTTAGAGGTTTTCGGGGTGTTTTTCCTCTTCTTATTAACTTATGAGAAATACAATAAAGGAGAAACGGCTTTACTAGATAAATTTTGTCCTAAATGCGTAGAAAATTGTTTGGAAACAAGGGATGCTAATAGTCATATAATGAATACTTTAAGTGTACCAGAGGCAGATATTTGCTTGAATAAGTAGAGAAAATCATTAACTCATTTATGTGATTAGATTTCAATGAAGTTTGTCTATAACTCAGTGTAGAAATGCAGCACCAGATTCAGACTACACTCAGTTTTATTGCTAGAACTCATCACTTGAAAATATAAAAATCCCACAATCTGCCAGTCAAGACCAAAGAAGATGAAAACAAATACATCAAGAACTCTGTCCTGCACTCAGTTCTACAAGTAAACTAGATCAGTAACTGCTAGGGAAAAGTCAAGTTATGTGTATTTCTACACTTTGACTACACAGAGGAAATAGATTTTACATCACCTACTTTCAGATACAATACATGTTATTCAAATAACATGTTGCTAGATGGTTCAGTAACTCTGCATCTTACTTCAATGACTAGACAGATATTCTCAACTCTCATTCCAAACAAACTTAAGAAGAGCCAAGCTGACACTACCAAGAGAGGCTGGAGGGGAAAGGGAAAAGAGGTACGAGGACAGTGAGTGAATCATACATGTAAAGAATTTATGTAGCACACCAATTCTGTACTAACCACTGCTGCCTGAGCTACTCTTATAAAAATGACAATATATACCAAAATGTAACATTTGTCTCTAACTAGAATGTGGCAGCAGCACACACCTGCAGAGCACTAGCTTCAAATCAACCCTTGCATTGGAGCAGGTGATATGGAATTCTTCAGTAGTTCCACAATTTCACAGTAGTAACAAAATACTATCATTTTTTATTTCACTCTCAACCCCTTCTCAAAATGAGGAGAAAACAGGTATGATGTTACACAGGCTGTACCAGTTCCTAATGGTTTCCTGAAACATATGTCCTTTCACCAGACAGAGACTTTGGTTTATCATTGGTCTGCCCCTCCTCATTTCTCTACTCCATAAGGCAAGATCTCCATTTAGATTACTGTAGTTTAAATAAGCACATTTACTACTGTCAATTAGACACCGTGATTTAGGCTAATGTCACTTTAAACCTATTTTCAATATGTAAGTCAGAAACAGTATGCAACATACAAAACTATTTGTCATTAAGAGGGAAGAAATAAGAGTATATAAAGTCTCAAGTTATTTAGATAACAACTTGTACATTAAAAAACCCCAAAACCTTGAAAATCTAAAAGTCATGTGTCTATGGACACAGTAAACAGAGAGCAGGTAATCATTCTTTTCTATTAACTGTGATCCAAATATTTCACTGAAGTACATTTGAATAGCTGCATCAGGGAACAACAGCAACTGTCATGCTGTAGCAAAAGGGCAGTCATCGTAGTGCAACATGCAAACATGAGTACAGCCTGCCAGATGCACAATACCATTTTGTTCTCCCCTTAGGGTTGATAAGGCTTCCACTGAAACATTGTCAGGAGAGATGTGGTCCAACAGCAAAGAGTACAGAGGACAACCCCACAAATTGTGTCTGCTTCAGAAGATGCCACCAATAAACGAAAACTAGCAGCTGGACTTGTTTAAGCTAAGAAAAGGAAGGACTTAAGGAGAATAATCTTCAAATATAAATATCTTTTGCAGAATAAAAGTAAGTAGTTCTCCATATCCATACTCGAAAAGTCAGTAAGTGATAAGCATAATCTATATCTTGCTTGAAGTTCATATATTAGAAGCACTATGTGCCAACAACTGAATGCTAGAATAGGTTCTCCAGGAACATTACAGGGTTCTTATTGCACATATTTCAAGTTCTACTAAAACTTTCTCCTATTGTATTCCATTTAGTATGAAATCTATGTTTGGTATTTCAACTCAAAATTTTGGAGGACTAAGTCAATTATAGGAGACTGAGTCATAGAAGTTACTAGGATCGTGAGCAAAGTAGAATAAATATATTGCCTAAAGGCCTTTGGGGCTTATCAAAAAGTTTTGCTAAAAAAATACTTCCCATATGAAAGAAAAGCCTTTTGACTGGTAGTGATTAGAATGGAAATTCTGAATGCCTAGAACCCTTTCTAACTTTCACTGTAACTGGTCACATGGCCATAGACAACTTTCAATCAGTTAGCCTTGAAAAAATCCCCCAATTTGTCCATTAAATCTTTTGCTTGATATACAATTACAAAAACCCCAATACTATTCATTCGAAACTAATTCTTGTTCCAAGTAGTAGCCACTTTCTTTTAGAGCTAATCACACTGATCACTCAGATATTGCTTAATCAACCAACTTTGACCACACCTGGTTTGCTTGACATAAGCCTGTTATCAAAGCATCACAAATTTGTGAATTTCCTGACTGAATACACCCTTAGCCACTGCAGGAGAGAAACATCTTTGCCTTCTCTTCATAAGCTAAATAAAGATATTTGGGTGGAAGAACATGAATTTTACCTTCTCATTTCAGTATTAGGTCAGAGGAAAAATAAAATGTTCACAATATTATGTCTCAGGAGAGGTACTTGATTTCTTTATCAGATAGTAGTTTCTCATCTTTATAGTGAAGATAAATATTATTAGACTAATTTAAAAGATTAATTTCAAAATTAGAGTTACAGAATCCCCTAAATATACCAGAGAGGTTAAACATCATCAGAATTATGAAATTTTAATCCATCTACTTTTTTCCTCACACACTTGTGTACATACAATTAGGTTTTGTGCCAGTGTTATTTCCATTTTTCAAAATCTTCAGAAGAGAATTCTCCCATCCTATTCCTCAAGCAGCTGTTTCACATCCTTAATAGATTTTACATATTAATCATCTTCTGGTATCCATTTCAGATTTCCTTTTATCTTTCAATTTCTGTCCCTTTGTGGTTCTTTAAGCTTTATACCTTCCAAATAGTTGTGTAAAATTCATGTTCTCTCCTTTCTACAATATAAGTAACAGTTTAGAAAAGATTAAACTAATCTGGTCTAGTTTCTTTTTTATTTTATTGAAGGGCTACAGCGCTCTGCTTATTAAAATCTAGGTTCCATGACATGTCACTTCAGCCTAAGCAGGACATGAGGCAAGCACTCTTCTTTTCTCGGGGCATGAGAAGGATGAGCAATGTTATTCCCCACCTGTATTCTTCCTCTCAAAGAAAGGAGAGCCACAATAACACAGCGTTCTTTCACATTCAGTGCACTGAACCACAGACTGGCACGCTGCAAGATGAAATAGAAGGAAAAGTTGCTGACGTTCTTGATGGTATTCCCTGCTGTCTAAAGGTCTAGCATATATCACACAATTGTCCACTAACCGACCTGAGTTTTGGCTTTATTAGTGGTCAGCTTCTTTCTTCCAATGGAATTTCCACATAAAAGATAATTTTCCCTTAAATATGGGTCATCTTCCCCTTTCTCATAAATGTAATTTTGTTGTTTTGTGTTCACATTTTTAATTTTATTAAGTTCTTCTACATTAGTTTACCCTGTCCAAAGGGCTATGAGCCATTTCTTCAACTGAAAGTGTCATTAGTATGCTGGTTCCTCTTTTTTTAAATCACAAAAATGGATTTAACCCCAGTATCAGCCATACCCGTCTGGAATACCTCACCCCCAACCGAGGTCGTTTTCCATTATGGACTGTGAACAAGCACGTCAAATTCCATACTTTTGTATCGAGATAGATCATTCACAGACAGAAAGCTCCTTTGACTTTCCCAGTATGGACCAAAGTTTGACTGTTTTTATACTGTGTTATATCCTGTATATCTAACAGAGTCACAGGCATTGCATCTATACTTCACTACAATGTGATTACAACAGACAACTGACTTCTGATTCTCACAACTGTGATTTCAAGGCAACAAGCAGAGAGGAGCATACGGCATCATTGCTACAGGACTGGGCTATTTAAGTCTTCTAGAGAACAAGCTGACCTCTGAATTGCAAATGGTAATTCTCTGACTTTAAAAATCTCAAGTCTATGCTGCATAAAAACTGCCAGCATAACAACTTGTACACGCAGCATAATGTCTTACCATAACACTGCCTGCCAGGAGTCACCATCTGTACTACTTCTGTTGAGATCAGCCAAACTGTTAGACAGAGTTGGGTTAACATAAGAATTACATACAAGATTTTGCAGCAGAAATGTTAAGGCCCATAGGAAGGTTTCATCTTCATCATTTTGTAGGCACATAAAGATTCTCATTTTTATACTGTTTCATCAGGTTCCTAAACAGCAAGAGCAAGTAGAGTAAGTTACGGGAACAGAGCAAGGTCTTTGGGAGCCCAAAGGTTTTCAAGGCTATGACAATTTGTTGACTTCATATGACACATTCTGTGGGAGTGATAAAGAAAACTACCCCATCCATCAGCCATTAGAAACACAGAAGCAATGGACCCACTTAGATGATAGGCCAAACATATGGAAATCTAAGTCTTGTTTGGAGTAATACAGGGGCAGCTGCTTAGCTGGTGTAAACTGATTGGGTACTGACAAAATACACAGCTGAATATCTGCCCACATTCCTTTGTCTTCTCTTCCGTAAGCGAAAATGTCAAAGCTCCATACAGTTATGCTCCTCTACAGAAGCTACACAGGAGTTACTAGTAACAAAAATCACTCACCTGAAGCCGTTAGTGGTCCTGGCCTGTAATGACTGGATTGCCAAACACTTGACGCTGACTGTCCTGCAGGCAGTCCATTGAGCTGCACACCTCTGGCAGCTGAGGAGACCTCAGCTAGGTCCCACCCTAATATAAAGCACTCATAACATGCTGCTTTACTCAAGTGGGAATTCCTCTTCCCAACCTTTGGTAAAAACAAATATCTTGTCTACTTTCTGCTGTCTCCCTCCAGGATAGAATCCCATTGCAGTTTTCAGTTCAAGCCGCCTTCTTTGGCTAACATATTGCTTTCTGTTTCCGTTTCTATTGTCCACTGACCACCTACACCATTCCCACATACAGCACACAACTCTTACTGTGTCCCAAAGTCTAAGCACTTGGAGAATTTTCAAAGAATACAAACCAACATAACTATTATTATGAAGCTTCAAACTGAACACTAGAGGGAAAAGAGAAAAAAAAATCCCATTAAAGAGAAAGAAAAATCCATTCCCTCTTGAGCCTCACTAGTAAAGGGCCATGCATCCTTTGACACAGTTTCTCACAGCATTCTGCTACAGAAACTGTCAGCCTCTGGTCTGGACAGGCACACACTCTCCTGGGTGGAAAACTGGTTGGATCTGGGCCCAGAGAGTGGTGCTAAATGGAGTTTACTCCAGCTGGAGGCCAGTCACAAGTGGGGTCCCCCAGGGCTCAGTGCTGGGTCCAGCTGTGTTCAATGTCTTCATCAATGACCTAGATGAAAGCATTGAGTGCACCCTTAGCAAGTTTGCAGATGACACTAAGTTGGGTGGAAGTGTCGATCTGCTGGAGGGTAGGGAGGCTCTACAAAGGGATCTGAACAGACTGGACCACTGGGCAGAGTCCAATGGCATGAGGTTTAACAAGGCCAAAGGCTGGTTTCTTCACTTGGGGTACAACAACCCTATGCAGTGCTACAGACTAGGAGAAGTCTGTCTGGAGAGCTGCCAGGAGGAGAGGGACCTGGGGGTGTTGGTTGACAGTGACTGAACATGAGCCAGCAGTGTGCCACGATGGTCAACAAGGCCAATGGCATCTTGGCTTGTATCAGAATCAGTGTGACCAGCAGGTCCAGGGAGGTTATTCTCCCTCTGTACTNGTTTAGGCTGGACATTAGGAAAAACCTTTTCACAGAAAGGGTCATTGGACACTGGAAGAGGCTGCCCAGGGTGGTGGTTTAGTCACCTTCCCTGGAAGTGTTTATGGTGCGGGTGGATGAGGTGCCGAGGGGCATGATATAATGTTAGGAATGGTTGGACTCAATGATCCGGTGGGTCTCTTCCAACCTGGTTATTCTATGATTCTATGATTCTATGATATTCAGAGTCTGTGGCTTATAAATTTAGGTAGATCAATTTAATTGCTTACTTGAAAATGAATTCATACATGGTTTGGATACCTCTTTAAAGAATCCTTTCTTCAAAGAAAGCAACACTTATTTCACTGCAGTATTTCAAAACAGGGAGGATATATTTCCATGGAGATTTTTTTTCATAAGGAGCATTATTGATGCCAATATTGGGAAATACGACTACAGTTAAAATAATACAAGACTATTAAGACAAAACACAGGAATAGTCACTGTTCTTTAATTGTTATTTAATTAAGGAGGAACTATAATCCAGTGACTCTTATTCTTACTTTTGCTTTGCACCCAGCAACAGTTGAGGACTCTGGTTCCTCTTTATAACACAAACAATGACAAATATCTCCAAAACTGCATGGCTGTGGTGGCTTCAGTACCCCTCTCCTTCCACATCAAAGTACTGACAACAGGGAAGGAATTCAAGTTATTTAACTTCTTTTTCTTAAAAAAAAGAAACAAGCTAAAAAACAAACAAACAAACAAGAGCATAATGTGACATATACTAAATGGTCTCCTTATGCAAAAATAATTGATACCTGATTCAAGGGCAGGTTGGATGGGGTCCTGGGCAGTCTTATCTAGTAGGAGGTGTCCCTGCCCATCACAAGGGGGCTGGAACTAGGTGATCTTTAACCTCCCTTCCAACTCAAACTATTCTATGATTCAATGATGAGCATTATTAGAAGCTTATGACTGAAAAATGAACATGAAACAACTAAGAACATATCATCACTAAGAGCTAGTTTGTGGAAGCTAGTATATTCAGAGTTAGAGCCTCAAGTTTCATGTTAATTCTGTCCCATCTACACTGTACATTAAAATAAATCATATGGTTTGGGTTTTTTTAAATTTCGTAATTTATTCAGGTAATAAGAAAAATTCTAACTAGAATTATTCGCTGCCTGACACACATATATGAGATGAACATATTCCATTTTTGGCTCAAAATTTCAAACTCGGTGAGATTTAATAAAGAATTACTGGTTGAAGGAATTCGATTTAGTAACATTAGTTCTGTAGATGTTTGACATTAGCTGACAGAAACTTAACACTGGCTCCACCTGGCAGGATTAAAAAAATTGCTTTCTTTAGAATACTTTGTTCTGGAAGAGCCTTTAACAGAAAAATGCCAAGTGGTTCAGATGGCATAATAAATGAAGATGAGAGAAGTGAAGAAATTGGAACCTGATTTCTTGTGGATTTGTGTCCTTTGCCTTGTTAAGTCCCCCACTGGCGTAACTCCAGCATCCTCCATATCTCATAAAATTCATATTGAGCAGGAGAAGCTCATATAGTCTGAAGGTCTGCTACCAGCAGGCTGACGGTTATGTGCTTGCTGTTGGGTCAGCTAGATTATGCTAGACAGAGCACATGATGTCTGAGCTCCCCTATGCTTTTCCTCCTCTGTGAACCTCGAAATGGATCTTTTTCCTGTTACCCAGTAGCTGATTCTCATGGAATTTGAAGAAAAAATCCTCCTCTGCCTTGTCTATTATAACTGGCTAAATGTCACTTAGATGTCAGAAACGGATGAAGCTACAGGCAAGCTCAATTGTTTGCCTTTATTCATTTAGGAAATCTTCCTATTTGCGAAATCATCCTATACATGATCTAAATATGAAAACTGAAGATGGCAGACCATATCTGGACGCCGTATAGATTTCCATGATATTTTAGATGGCTGCTGTCACACACTACAAATTTACATGACAATTGCATGATCAAAAGTATCATATCAATCTGTGTAACTAAGGGATTTCATCTACCAGAAAAGAAAAAGGAAAACCATATTGGTGTTTCATATGTCTTCCTCTATTTTCTTAGCACACAAAACAGCAAGGAGTTTGAACCACTCATGGTTTTATTTAGTCTATAACTTTTAAGTGGATTCTGAAGGTCATGACTTAAACAGAGGAAGCTGTATTTTCTATTTTGGTCTGGTTTTAATTTGGATAGTCCTTCCATTAAATACAGCTATTTATGACATTTATTAAAAGTTTATACTGCTAATTTAACTTGAAAAAAATATGAAAAATCTAATGGGGTTGTATTGGAAGTTTTCCATAAAATTAATGTTCCAGACTTAATGGATGTCTAAGGTATCATTATTAACGGGAATATTCCATAAACTAAAATCAGAGCCTTTGAATTGGTGATCTGATACAGTTAGATCGAAACTTATTGAAAGCTGGAATTATGCCAAAGTACCCAGGAATTCAATTTAAACACCTTATGGAGGTTAATGCTTTCACAGTATTTATTTTAATTAGTGTTTCATTAAATGCTCAATTTCACTCGCATGCTTGGACAAGAGTAGTGGCCAGCCTGTACAGCAAGTATGACAGAGCTAAGATCACTTTACTCTCTCTACATCTGTCAAAAATACCAATCTAGTCTATGATTTCTAGGGTTATATTGCTCTTGGCTACATTACCACATCACTGAGACAGTCAAACGAAGTCATGCAAGTGCATTGCGGCCAGCCAAGATTACATCACAAGCTGTAGGCCTCCTCACAATTTTGCTTTACAAATTGAACACACCATTTCATTCCACAAAATCATTTCTCCTGGTCCATAGTTCTTGATAATGTAAACATGGACTACAACGCTCCAGCATTCATGGGATGTGTGCATGTCTTGCCTACCCTTCCATATTGAGTTTAACAGCACAGATTTTTCTAGTTAATTATGCTACGTATTTCAATCCTACATGGAAGCAATTGACTCTCACAGTAGCTAACAACACAAAAAAGTTTATTCTTCCTCTACTCTGGGACTAGTCCTAGGCCAATTAAATCAGATTTTGTCCCTGTGGAATGCAATAGGCTTAGAAAAATTTCTTACTCCATGAGTGGACTCCATAAATGTTTAAACTTCCAACTCTTGTATCAGCTTCACAAGGCCATCATATTTAAGCTTTCTTAATGTGAAACAGATATGAAATATTTCTGTTATTTTCTCGCCTCCAGTGAAGAACTTTATCCTTCAAGATGCATCTGCTAGTACCCAGCAACAATAATTATTCAGTTGTGAACCAAAGTCAAATTTTCTACATAGAGAGAATCTAAAGTTGATACTCTCATTTCTTGGCACCACAGGGCTCAAAAAAAAGAAGCGTACACTCTTATGGAAAGCACATTCTCATCTTCCAAATGGTACCTAACAAAAGCTAGTAATATACATACATGACATTATATTCTATTGTTCTTTTCTACAGTTCTGTTATACCCACCTGAATTTAAGCACTTCTAGGAAAACTTTGCAAGTAGGGAGGCTGATATGTTTGTTTGATCCTGTTTTCAGGTTCTTTTTATTACAGACAGAAGATTATACACATTAGAGTACATAGACTAGAGTATATACACACATGCACATATTAATAAATACAAGGAAAATGAGAGAAATGTTTAAGCATTCATTTTCAGCACTGAAGCATAGAGCAAAGGCATGTGCAAGTTGTTTAGCTCAGTTTAAAGACATGAGGACTTTAAAAGAGTTTCTTTTCTGAAGATGAACTCACAATGGAGCTGATGTAAAGGTACATTTAAACATGCACTTGAACAGTTGTAATGAGGTAAGGTACTTAGTGACCTTCTAAAATTCCTGCTATTCCCTAGTAACTGCCCAAGATGAGAGAAATTAAAAAGAATAATCCCCCTGATATTTACAATCCTGTACTGAAACAGAAGAATATGCATGTAGGCAATAACACTGAGTAGTTAATGCAGGAAAGATAAAGTTCATACACTATCTTATCCCCAAGAAACTTATTCTTTTACAGACTCTGCATATAGTCTGGATTTAATTCTTCTCATTATAAACAACTTTTTTTGTAGTCTTGATCAAAACACTGTGCTGTATCACTTACATCCAACGAATAAGGCCATTCCTTCCAGAAAGGAATTGCAAGGTGTAATTTATTCCTGGTTGTGAATGTTTACTGAAACAACAATGTATAAATATTTAGATACTTATCTGAAATCATGGCCAGGAGATATAGAGTTCCACAAGCAATGAAATGGAAAAAAATTAAATCGATACAAAACTTAAAAAGAATGTGTCTACAGATTAAAAGAAATATAAAAGAAGTGAAACTTTAAAAATAAAGAGGAAATTTTTTTAAAGTATAACTTTACTTTCGACCTAAACAAGATAAAAAATTATTATGTGTTATAATAGGTAACTAAAATAAGAGATCAGAAAGGTAGAATAAATTATTAGAAATAGAAAAAGATGACCCAGACAACACACAAAAAGAAAGACAGAAAAAAATAATTTCTACTGATGAACATTTACACAGAATAGGATTTTTTCTTTTTTTTGAATATTAAATTATTTAAAAGAAATTGAATACTATTTTTAAAAAGTCCCCCAAAACCCTAAAACAATCTCTTCTACTAAAGCCTGCAGTAATGACCTTCTAGAAAGACCTTTTTTTCTGATTATTTTTATTTTCCAAAACCTGAGCACAGTGAGTTTGAAACATTTGTGAGTCACTGAGAGTACCTTCAGGCTCAGACCGTTTCAGTAGGAATGCAATGTTTTACATAATTCTGGAAGGCAAGTGGCTAAGAAAAATAAATAATAGTGAGAAAATCTAATTTGTGTTGGATTTTCAGATGCTAAAAATCAACTTCAGTGATACAATATCAATTTATACCAGGCTGGAATGAGGCTATGGAGATTTTGTAATACTTAGCTTCCAGAAACACATTGATTTCTTATTTCTTGACTGATTCTCTGGAGACCTATGAAGGCAAATATATTATATTATGTTTGAGCCTAGAAATGAAGAAGTTGTGAGAGGTAGGCAGTAGGAGGGAATGGAGATAGGAAAAGGAATCAGGCACACATTCATTCAAGGCTTTCTGGATGTCCCTGCACCTCTACCTCAGGTGTCATTGCCACTTTGCCTGAAAGCAAGCTCTAGCCATCCTTGAGAAGGGAGCATCTCAGAAGAACGGCGCTGTTGCAGCACTGCCTTCAGCTTCTACTGCCTGTGACCACAAGCATGTTTTCAGTTGGCTAGCCTGTACTGAGATCCTCATTGCTGAAACATTGCAAGGACCATAAAAGACGTAAGCAAAAGTAAAAAGGGCTACAAGAAAAATTACAAAATGTCAAGGTAAAAATTGGGCTCGTCCACCACTGCTGACTCCTTTAATAAATGTATGCAACACCTACAGTGATGGTAGATTTTGCTGCCTGAAAAACTCTCCTGCACAAGGGTTTAACTAGGATGCCAGGTATGATTTTGCTCTAGGGTTCATCTGGCTGCAAGGAAGCAAGCCAACCAGACCTGCAACACGAGTTCAGGATTAGGTGTCATCACATATTAGTTCATTTATTGACTGAATGGTCTGCAACTATTTGCTCAGTTCAGTATTTAAAAGTACTCTAACATTTGCATTTCAATCCTCATGTTCAATGAGCCACTGCTTTTAGTAGGGAAGATGCCTTCAAGCCATTGCAGTGATTTTCTGACTATAAATAAGAAGTGTTTATGACATCTTTGTGCCAGCATACAGAAATAGAACTTATTGCCTTCAAGCAGCAAGATACAGCATGGAATAGACAATTGCACATCAAGGCCTTTAATTAGTGTGACCTGATCATGCTTTAAATTCAACTTTTACAGGCCAGAGCAGCATCTGAGTGCTTAGGTAAAGCTATAAGGCTGTCTTCTAGATGTTGGCTGAATGCCAGAGAGTCTTATGTCAGAGAGTAGGAGCAGAGTGCAATATTTTTCTACCTGTTGACTCAGACTGGAAGTTCTAGCTGTAACTCGAACAGGTTGACTATGCAGCAATTACTCTGTGAAAATGGGAGAGTATATAAAACTCCTATGAGGCTGAAGAAGTAGAAGGATATCTTTGCCACATTTCTTCCACTAAGATGAACACATCAGATCAGGGGCTCATGAGAAAGGCTTCAGGTTAAGCATGGAAATGTATAGATGTGAGCAGGTGTCCCAGATGTCATTGATATTGCTTGAGGCATGACTGAGAAATACCAGGGTGATTTTGCTAATGGTAGTATGGTATCTGGTACTTGTATAGAACTATCCTTCCTGGAAGGACACAGGAATGTAACTGAGAGGCTTGAGCAACTGTTACATATATCAGCATAACATATGAAAAGTATATGGTGAGGCAGCGAAGAAACTAAGGGTGAGTGTTAATAGGATGCTTGCTATTCCACAGCACTGTAAGGCTGGCAGCCTACACTCCAACTCACTATTTCTTGGGCAGATGATATTTAAAATATTCATCCCTCTAAACCACATAAAAAATTCCTGCCCTGCTGGTGGCCTTCTTGTAGGTTTTGTTATTAGCAGGGGTGATTTGGTCCCAAGCAAGCCAAGGAACATGAGAGACTGAAAAATCTTCTTCCAGATAGACAAAATATATCTAATCCTATAATAGTAAGCATGAGGTATTTGGCAGAAATCCCAGAGTGAAGGACAGAGCTGATCAATATTAAACATTCACAAGCAAGTGGAGCAAGCCAACAAGAAAAATAGAGGAGGCAACTACTATTTTGAGAGAAGAGGGAATGCCCAGGCTAAAAGAAGCAGAGTTAGTACTCAGACAGTATGTCAGTTAAATACAGATTTTTTTCATTTGGGTTTAATAGCTGTTGAACGTGGTTAAATGTAAGCACAGATTTCTACCTTATTGTCTGACAAAGCCTCTCTGGAACACAGACTTTGCCAGTTCTCTTCAAATTCCACAGCTGAAATACGTAATTCTTTTTAAGAAAACAGCTCTACATATATTCTTTAAATAAAATTAACTTAAAGATCTTCATCTACCTCCTTTATGCAAAAGAGAAAGAAAGCAAATAAAAAAAATAACACCCTGACTATGGAAATATAAAGTTTGGAAAAGGGAAGGAAAGTAAGATTAATCAATTAAATAAAAATATTCCCAACCAAGTTAATGTATCCCAATAATCTGTAACATTTCATCGGCTGTTCGAATATTTCCACTCACCAGACTTCAGAACAGTGTTTTTCTTAATACATTCACATAAGGACATAATGTGGCCCATGCCATTCTAAATCCCCAGGACTGTTTATGACGTTTGTCACAGTTATGTCTGTCTGTGCTTTGAATTTAATTCTCTGTTCTTTAAGATTTCAAGACTTTCATTCAAGAAAACCCACTCACAGATGGTCCCTAAGTCTTAATGAATTGGAATTGCTTTGATATGCAACTGGTTTAGACCTGACTGCTATGCACAAGTGCTAAAAATACAGTGAATATAAATGTATATTATATCAGGTAGTATAAATTTAGCCTGTAAATCTCAAACTTGGTGTGAGGTATGGGGCATCCCTTCCACATTGGCTGTTACCAGCAGAAGATGAGAATTAACAGTTCAACCCATAAGAAAAGATGGTTGTTTCAGGATGATCACCACCAACTGCTGGTGCAAACAATATTCTTAAAATTTATCCTCTATTAACATTTTCCTCATTGTCTGGAGGTGATAGACTTTTTACATATGTTTGTTTTTCCTGCTCACACTTGTCTAGTAAAGGAAACCAAAGTAGAGGACATGACCCAAACACCAGACAACTATGTATGTAGCTGTTCTCTGTAAACACCACCTTGCTTCTACTCAGTTCACTTGAGCTGAATTCCCCTGCAGGGGTAATGAAACTGTCTCTAATCACGTAACTCCTGTGTTGAGGTGAGGCTTAGTAGAAATCTTAAAAAAAATCTTTCCATCTACTTTGAAGGTAACTATTGTAGTATGAAAAAAATTATAAAAATTATAAATAAATATTTAAATTATATAGCATTGGAGGAAGACAAGTGAATGTAAATTAAAAAGATGTTGTGTAATTTCAAAGAAGAAAATTCAAAGAAACTAGGTTGAATCCAGATCTTTTTTTTTTCGTGTGTGTCTTGGTGAATGATAACTTTGGGAACAGAATTCCAGCTAAATTTGTCAGTTAGTCAAAATAAATGTTTATAATTATGAAATTAATACAAACTTGCATGGGAGAAACCAGAGACAGAAAACAAATCCAAGTGTTTACAAAGACTCCAAAGAGATAACAGTATTTTAACATACACCAATATTTAGGAGTGGCAAGTGATTTTAATTGATATTCCTTGTAGAAATAATAGATGGAGCGTTGGACACTTTAATGAAAGACTCTTCTAATCTCTAGATTCATCTTTCACCTGAACTGACAATCTTCATATTCTGATATAATTGCAGTCAGTGCAAATTGATGGAATAACTGTACAAACACCATAAGGAGCTTCAGATTTTAATCCAAAACATTAAACACCACCTAGAGACATCTTAAGCAACAGGAATATAATTCTGCTACTCTAAGAACCCAAGTGTCTGCTGTTCCTGTGATGACACTCTTCCTCAGTCCACTCCACTAGGTTCAGCAGCTTTCTATTCAGCTAAGAAGCATTATCACAAAATAAACACAAAATCTACAGGACTTGTAATGTAAAAAACATTCACTCCCCCTTCAGTAGTCACATTAGCTCACTGTGTGACATATCTAATAATTTGACTGCAAATAGTACCCCAATGGCCTATTTATTCTAAACCACTCCCATGACTTGCCTAGACCAGTAAGGCCTCTGAACATCTCTAGGAAAGAACCTCTAGCTCTCACAAAGGATCTTCAACTTCACGTTGTGACTAATCCCCTTAGCATCAGTACTGAAGATTTCTCTTGCTGCTAAGGGCCAGTTCATAAGCTAAACTTTCAGTTCCAAGTAAATAGATCCAGCAGGATGAGGTACACCTAATTCACTGAACTCTTACTTCTAAGTCTTTCTGTATAAGCCAACAATAAACTTAACAGTGACTGTAAGGCAAAAGCAACTAAATTAGCTCTGTGAAAATATGGCCATGGGACTTCCTATTCCTATATATTTTCCATATATACTCAAAGTCAAATGGATGGGATGTTTAAGAAGCACAGATCATGGTGAGTATAGTTGGCAGGATGTGGAAATATCCTGGAAAATGCCTGTGGGCACTCAAAGCAACTTGATAGAACGTTTTTTAACACAAGATAGGCGAAGCCACCATCACTTTCGATTATAGGTCAGTCCTCAAGAGGCCAAATACAGCTCGTTTGCCTTTGCAGGGCTGGTAAGAGATAGGCAACATGTACTTCTCATAAAGCTACAGTTTTGTTCAATTGCAGTCTTCAACACTAAATAGTTCTTGGCAGCAGTTTTAATCTACTGTGCAGTTACAGAGTGGTTTAGGAAGAAGACAAAGAATTTTATACCAGGAAACATAAATTTATGCATTTCTTTAGGAACTCACAATAATAAAAAACAATACTAAGAATTCACAAATTTTGTGATAGAAGATTTAAGCTGCAAGGGCAAGTTCTTCATTAGAACTTTATCCTCTACTCTTAAAAGTGAAAAACTATGACAAACTCTGTCATCTGTCTGAATGTTGTGATGAATAGCAGCATGATGCATGCTCCAATAGTCCTCTTGTCTCTATTCCATCCTCATTAGCACTCAGCATAGGAAAAAAATCATCTGCAATGGTAATGTGATATGCAAAGAAAACAAGAAAACAAGAAAAGTCACAGAATTGTACTCCTTTGAAAAATGGATTGTTTTGAGTAATGAAATCAGCAGAGATTTCATTTGTCTTGATTTCAGAAAAGAATCATGAGAATGGATTTCTGCTTATACTTACATGTCTGGAAAACTTTACCAGGCTGTTTTCTCCCAGTAATGCCCTCTTGTGGCCCTAACCGTTCTTGCAGGAATAATTTTCCATGCATCTGATAGACTTCCCTCTTCCTGGGAACCTCTCTTCCACCTGTATCTGATATTCCACAGATTCCACCCCCTGGACTTTATACAAAACAAGTACAGACTGCTTTCTTCCACTGCTCTTCTAACTTGCAGAAAGCCATCTATTCTCTCTACCCTTAGCCTACCCAATCCACTGAGCTGAGGAAGCTGAAAGTCAAGCCTCCCTCAGCTCCTGAGGGACCACCTACTGTAGACCCATTAGCCACTATTTTTACTATTGTACCTGGAAGCACTTCAAAGCTGCCTTTGCCTACAATATGTGAGGGTCTCCACACACTTCTGGGATGTACATTTTTTCAATCACAAATCCATCCACTTTCTAGTATCTCTCTACCTCAGTCTTCAATGTGTTTATTGTTGAGGTTATATCACAAAGGTCACATCAAGAAAGTTCTCTATCAAATCTTTATTACCAAAATGTAATAACTATGCAAAAGTGTACTGTGTATCACATTGACAATCAACATCCTGTACTTTGATCTAGGAGCCAGGATAACACTAGTCTATTAGTGCATATGTTTTTATCTTTCCTTTTTCTGATTATTTAGATTTTCTAGGTGATTTCTGTAAGGATTTTATATTAGAAGGCGATAGTGATGATATTCTCTTGTTATATCACCCAACTGCTCTGATAGTGATGATTTAAGACTTGAAAGCAGGGTAGGAAACACCAAACACTGACAGAGACACAACTATACAAGGAAAGAAATCCCCCAACTCCCCTTGAGTACTAGAATCTAGGGATCAAATAGTTCAGAGTTCAGTATTGCTGATGAAAATTGCACTAAGTTCAAGTTTATAATGAGTCAACTTTAGTATATATAGCATTTATAAGGAAATAATCAATAACTTTTGTATGCAGATTCCTAATCATTGCTTCTCACTAAAGAATATAAAACCCAGAAACTATGAACCATCAGAAAAAAAACCTTTTTTACCTCATATATTGTCTCTCAGCTTCCCTTGAAAATACATATTTTTATTTGATGTTTGAAAGGAAGTCTGCCAGGGCCAGCTAATTATCTTCAGACATGCAGAGATTTCTGGTTTACTAAATTTCATCCACCATGACGTCCAGCTTCCTGGTATCTGCTCCGACTCTGTGTATTACTGTCTAACCTTCACTGTTCAAGAAAATATTTTTGGTAGGAAAAACGATGCTAAGTGTTTTTCAAGTCACATGCGATAGCTTTTCCAATTAAAATAATTTTAATACAAAATTTTAAACCATCTCTAATTTTCTTAAGCTCTCAGTATATTTTAAATGTGCCTTGTTGAACATGGTGCAGTTAGTAAGATTTTTCAGCCACTCATAGTTGATCATGCCTGAAAACGTTATATGAAATTGACATGGTAAATTAAAAGAAAAATTGCACTTTCCAAAAAATGTACCATAAATACTGTCAAATGTTCACTAAATACTAGCTTTCTACAGTCTGTAGAGATACAAGGCAATTCCTACACTGACTCATGACATTATCAGATTTGCACCAATTAGTACAGCAATTAGGCATTCCAGACCTTCCAAGCTGCCGGGGGGGGGGATCTATAAGGAGCATAGTTACTGCCTGTGTGCCTCACTCATGCTTTCTCACACTAAAGAAAAACAGAAAAGCTGATAAAGAGCAAATAGCCAAAATCAAAATCCATGTTAGTCTGGAATTTGCTTTTAAGAAATGGAAGTGCTTATGACAGTACTTTACTTGTACCTATCAAAGTAATACGATTGGGTTTTTACCCAGGTGTTCTCTGGAGACAATACTCAGCACATTGACAGTGCAATGGAAGGCATTATGAAGCGTTACTGAGAAAGGGGCAAATCTAATCAAAACTCAAAGCTGTTTATTTTTAAATCAATTTTCAAGCAGTTAGAGCACGTACATTAATTTGGTAGTTACACTGCTTTTCTATACATAATAGATGTAATTCCTGCTGTGAAGGTAGAATCCAACTTTAGCCATCGGGTATTCATTCCCACATAATACAGTGTGAATTACTGACAGGCTAGATCAGCTGTGACAGGGGAAATTGTAAAACATTGTTATAAATTACATTTGTTGTGGACCTTTGACTTTTCTTCCTATCATGTGACCACTTAGCCCAAACTTTACTTTCCAATTCATTTCCCAGATATCGTTTGAAATCTGAGTAGTTTCAAGGGAAACATTGTGAAAGTAAAACAGAAGAATCACATTTTGCTTTTTTTTTTTTTTTTGGTTCTGCCTCTCCACCTGCCAAAAAGAGATTGGTATTTTTTTCCTTAATGTTACTGGCCAGAAGCTCAAAAGATGCAGACAGCTTTGGACCAATGACTGACCACAAATTTACACTGAATCACACATTTTTAATATAAAACTAATTACATCATGATGTTCTTTAAAGCTATTTCAGAAATTCTTTCAGAATGTTGGGAATATGTTAGCAATAGTGTTTTTCTTCAATTTTAAGCATCTAGAATTGAAACTACATTACTTGGAGATTTTAGTAAACATAGTAATAATTATTTGGAAACTAACCAAATAACTGCCATGTTACTACATCATTTGTTTCTATACTGGGACAGTCTTACACAGAATTCTTGTTGTGTCTAAGTACATGCTAGTAGTTCACATCCAGGGTTCCTGTCTCTAAATGCGTCTTTGTCTCTAGGAACAAATGAATGGAAAGTTATCCAGTTTATTACATATATTATTTATTATTATTTATTATTGAATAAGAATCCCAATTTCTATTTCAGTCCATTTGATTTGCTGAGAAAATTGAGTAACAATCTACACTTATTAGTCTTAGGATATTTTTGTGTTTTCTAATGGCATCATTCACAAGATAACTTGAAATAGTTAACACTAGTGATTTGATATGGAACAGTCTCTACATCAAGTCTTTCTAAGTGAGTTCACCCTGAGCAAGGAATTATGCATTTTCCATAGAGGGGAAGGAAGTGAACATTATCGATCTTTCAGAAACTAAGTGTATATTAAGAATCTTCAGAAAATTTGTTGTGTAATAATTTTTCAAAAGCAGTCCAAAGGTTAACTACTTACTTACTTTTCAGGGGCAGAACCACATTAATTTCCATTAGTATAATCATAACTTACAGATGAGTATTCAAAAGAATCACAATTACTATACAATACGAAAGCTAATGGTAACAAAAACTTCAGACACATATTGCACTACACTGTTGGATCTGGTTGTTCAACAAGAACAAAAGATAAATTTATGTTGGTCTGATTATTTTTATTTTATTTTTATTATATACCTCTCACAAATTTCTTTATTTAAAACAGTGGAACCAAAGAAAGGAAGAAAAGTTGGTGTGTTCTGTATCTTGTCACTGACACTGCATGACAGATCATAAACCAAGCAATATGTTTGGAAAATACATAAACTTGGGGCAATATTTTCAGGAGAAACAGTAACCTTGTACTAGTCACCCTCTTCAAGTTGCTTAGCCAGCTAGTAAGGGACAATATATTAATTCTTGGGTTATTCCTAAATCCTGCTAGAAACCAAAGCTTTGGCTAATCATGGATACATCTTGAAGACCTCTATGCATTGCTATATGTATAAAAACAATTTCACTGAGCAACCAACCAGTATTTTGTCTCCTTTGCAACTGCATGGAGAAAGTGTTCAATGTAGGACCTCTTGCTCTCTTAGATGGAAACAATTAACAGAAACCCTTCAGAAAAGATCCTCGAGTATGCTGACCCCCAGTCAAACTTCTGTGTGACACATTGGGTCAACCATGATGACTTATCTGCAAGTCTACTCTCCATGTGCAAGAAAACTGCATTGATACCATTCATGCTAATCTGAGTCAAATTATTTTGTTTACTGCAAGGCCATACCTTAGAGGATACTTCTAGATTTGTCCTTGAGTATGTCTGATTTCTGGGATCTAACGAGACAAAACATGCAATATTTTGAATGGAAATAAAAAAGTAAAGATCAACTCAACCTAAGTAATACAGTCAGATCCTTAGTACAGCTCACACAAACTAATAAAATTAGATTGATTTACACCCCATAAGAATCCAACTCAAGACCCTGAGATGGTGACTGTGAATCAGCACAGGTAAATTTACAGTGGTGTGAAATACACACTTAAGGAGAAAGTGATGGCTATTCCATCTGGATGAACAGATCTCTCTAATGGAGTTGTGTTTTCAGTATTAGTTTCACGTTTCCTTCTCACTGCAGGTTGTGCACTGATTATATGCTTCTTTCCCAAATATTGGATGAACTGTTACAATTTGATAAGATGGTTGATGTATTTGTTGGCCTAGGAAGATGAGTTGAACATAATCAACACAGACCTCTCTTTTGTTTTATGTTTTCATTGTTCGAAGATCTTTCAACTAGAAAGTGTGGCTTGTTAGCTATTTAGCTTTGATTTCTTCACTTTGGAGTTGAACTGATACTTTTTTTCTGCCTGACTGGAAAGAGGTGCATTGAGGCATTTTTCTAAAATCAGAGGATAGGTACATTGTAGTAAAGCACTTAAGTACATAGCAAGCAAGAACATTCCAGGGCCAGAATAAAGAGCACAGTAGGAAGTAGCTATAAGCAGATCTTATAGGATGATTTCTTTTTTCTGCACCATTGATTTTAAAAATTATCCTCCCAGAAGTTTGTCAGAGGGCATGTTAGGATATAGACTCAAAAGAAACTTAAAAATAATAAAAGGCCTACTTCACAGCAAGTTTGTTTGGCAGAGGTTATTCAAAATATTTATATGTGAGAGACTTAGTCTAAGGATATAAAGAAATGCTATCAATCATCTTAGTGCCAGGTTGACCATAATCTTTGTGGGGGTATTTAATAAAGCAGAATCCAAAACACAGAAATTAACTTTTATAAAGGACTTGCTCATATCATTCCAGATATATATAGAGAGCCAGAAGGCATTGTCAGGAGTATTGGTCTTGCATCTCTGGCATTTCTAAGAGTAGGATGTAATAGGATATTTCACCTGCAAAGAAAATGTGGTACTACAGTGACTCAAGCTGAGCCAAGAGTCAGCCTTCCTTACAGCAAACTGTGCTTATTGTTTTATTTGCCAGATGCTTGCAAATCATGTTTTGAAGCCTCCAGAAATATAGAAAAGTGCTTAATTTGCTTTCTTGAAAGAGAACATGTTGATACATGCTACGTCTTATTAGTTCCCAAGCAAATCTTTCTCTGTCACATTAGCAAAGGTGATATATTGGTGGTAGATTCCACTTGCTATGCTAAATTTAAGAAAGACACTATAATTAACCTAGATAAAAATGAATATCATTGAAAGACACAGTCCAGTTCTACATATGCAGATGGTCAATGTCCCTGCTTTACTTTCACAAGGTGTGCCTTTAGTACTTCATAATGCATAAAACTTGAGTAGATTGGGTGTTCACAGAGGTTATGGTATCCATTTTAGAAAAGTGAAAGTAATTGCCAATTCAGGAAATGCAATTTTGAATAAAGGCTATTGAACAAGTGAAAATTAAAGTATGTTACCAGATAAGGACAATCACCAAGTATTATGTTTTATTCATGCAATTTACTAATGTCTTTGACCAGTCTGACATTATGAAGATTGAGTCAGTCAGAATTTATGGACAACAAGCAGAGTCAATGACAGCTTGCATCATTAAAAGGAAATGTTGGATCACTAAAGAAATATTTTTACTCATTTGCTTGTCAAATCCTGTTTTTTAAAAAATGCCATGAGCTGATTTCTTTCACTGAGTGTCTGGGCTTGACATTTATTGTGGCCTTCCTGTCTTCCACATCTGGCTGGATTGGCAGCATGATGGGAATACCAGCTACTGTACTTCTGTATGTAGTCATGATGATCTCAAGAACATGCAACCATGTACATGCAAACACCCTATTCTCAGAGCTACAGCATCATACTCTGCTATAGGAATTCACTGAAATTTAGTGTTTGAAACAAAACATCCTAAGGAGCTTCTTTTATACCTATTATTATGGATGGTCTTTCAGATGAAAAAAGCAATTGGAACTGGATACTTTAGATATAAAGAGGTCAGAGAAGAACCATCATCCCTAGAAGATATTTGGGAATGTTTCATGGAAGCCATTTTAAGTCAATATAAAGTCAGAATAATTTTGTTTTATATATCAAAGAGCTTATAAATAAAAGCTGCAAAAACTAGCATCATCTCCTCTCATGCCTTTCAGCAACGAAACTGGTGAAGGGGCTCGAGAACAGGTCTTATGAGGAGCGGCTGAGAGAGCTGGGGCTGTTTAGCCTGGAGAAGAGGAGGCTGAGGGGAGACCTCATTGCTCTCTACAAATACCTGAAGGGAGGTTGNGGCTCCCTAAAAGATTAAGAATTTGATGCCAGGAGAGGGCTTCAAGACATCCAGTATAATAACCAGACAATATCCAGGTAATATCAGTTTGATACATGCCTTGTATTGGAAAACATCATAGCCGTCATGAAAAAAAAATGGTTGCAAACACAAGTACCTCCAGATCTTGAAACAAGGTAAATTTATGACAAGGTAAGATAGGTCAAATATACTGACTAGAAATAAAGAAGTCTTCTGCAGTGTCATGCAAACAACACTGTACTTGTTTGTGTTGAATCATAGCACCTTATCTAATAAATTAATCTTTGCTCATTAGCTCCAGATTAATGTGGAGTTAAAGAAAAGAATACAATACATGACCATACAACTGCAAGTCTTGTCTACTCACATGGAAAGCTTTTTACAGAATCAGGCTTCATTTTCCTCACAGCCATTATAAGTGGTATTTAAAGGCATATATAGCATATAACTAATATAGGTATAGATTTGTATCTATATTTAGTCTTTCTGTGTAATGAGCTGTAATAATCAAGTACATATAAGTACACCAAGTATTTCAATGTCTAAGAAGCCCTCTTATATTATATTAGCAACATGTATAATTTTAATAGACACATTACGTTAGAAAAATCCTTTACCATCTGTTACGCACCCTAATTACAAATGCAACAAAGTTATCATTCGCAATTGCATCATTAAAGGAATTTATTATATGTCTGTTCCCCCTTAAAAAAAAAAAAGCCCAGGGAAATCTTCTTTCTCTTAACAGACAAAATTCTCCCCATTTGCATTTTTCCAGTAAAAGGCATTATTCATACAAATAAGATTACTGCACATATTTGGAATGCATGTGAATGCAAGTGCCTGCCTGTCCTTTTTAAACTATATATGCACTTAAGGAAGATCATAAACAACCCCTCTAGGTACCTGGCCCCATCAATATACAAAGTGCTCGCAGATCTTCATGAATCAAAAACAACTGAATCAGCAAATCTGTAGTTTAATAAAATAAGGCACTGAACATCCTTAACAGTTCAAGAAAATGAAAATTAAAAGAAAATTACTCATTTTGGAAAGTATCTTAAGACAGAAGAAATACATGGATGTTTAATTTACCATAAAAGCTCCTAATCCCACCAAGAACATACTTCTGCAAGTCCATAGCTACCTTTCTTATCAGAACTAGAGATCTCTTAAGTTCTCAAAAATATAAAAGTAAGACTATCCTTCAGCAAAAGATGCACCTCAAAATCATTAAGTTACATTTAAGACATCACCATGTGTATTTACTTAATGTAGCTTTTACCTCATGTAAAGCACTATTGTACATACAAAGTAATTAATTTGAAATTAGGCCAGGTATGGTACCTGCCATCACACATTTGACTGCAGGAGAAATACACCTTTGAATGCAGAGTACATTTTACAGATCATTCCGGTAACTTCAGAACATGTTCTCCATGAAAACATTTGCTGTACTGGAACTTCCATTTTGCAGATTGCAGAACATGTAACAGTAGACAACTCTTTCCATCATCTTCCAACAGTCCTGGAAGACTGGGGAGGTTCCACTGGACTGGAGGCTGGCTGATGTTGTGCCCATCTACAAGAAGGGTCGCAGGGACGACCTGGAGAACTACAGGCCAGTCAGCCTGACCTCAGTGCCAGGGAAAGTCATGGAACAGGTGATCTTGAGTGCTATCATGAAGCACTTGCAAGAGAACCAAGTGATCAGGCCCAGCCAACATGGGTTCACAAAAGGCAGGTCCTGCCAAGCTAACCTGATCACCTTCTATGACAAAATGACTCGTCTACTGGATGAGGGAAAGGCTGTGGATGTGGTCTTCCTGGACTTCAGCAAAGCCTTTGA